>BSBK01012758.1:65000-88869 GCA_027943335.1 Chamaecyparis obtusa
TTTACCTTATACATATAACATTCGGATTGTCCATTTAGATTGTCAAGTCAGCACTAATAACATTAATAATCATTACAACAGTCGGCTGGAATAATCAAACTTTATTTCTCAAATTAACAATATCCTTTACTGGGTCGACCTTGCTCGGTAAACATTAATCCGAAAAGATTTCCTTTGGTGACCGAGAGAACTCGATAAGCACTGTGAATTCTGCAACATCCTTTGGAGACCGAGTGAACTCAGTAAACACTAACTTTCCTTCATTAACTATGGAAGCTCGGTTAACACTATTTTTTGCCATACTTTTCTTTGACACCCGAGATATCTCGGTAGACACTAAAAACTGCCTGCTGACAGACTGAGCTCAGTAAATACTTGGAACTACTTTGCTGACTGACTGAGCTTGGTAAATAATATGACATTTGTGTGACATCAAAGATAACACACAATTAATCCAACAAAGAACATAGTTAACCATAGTTAAACTTAATAACATATTTAACCATAGTTAACCATAGTTAATCTTAAGAACATAGTTAACATAGTGAACATAGTTAATCATAGTTAAACTTAAGAACATAGTTAACTATAATCCTAGAACCCTAACATATTATAGATAATCCTAACACAAATTGTAACCCTAAACCTTGATCATACTCGTAATTGTAACTATTAACCTTTAACTCTAACCCTAACAATTTAATCCTAACTATAACCCTAAATATTAATTGTAACAATAACCAAAACCCTAACCCTAACTATAATCCAAAGCCTAACTGCAATCCTAAGTGTAACCATAATTCTAACCCTAACCCTAAACAAATTTCTAACCCTAACCATAAACCTAACCCTAACATTAAACCTTAACACTTAATCCTAAATGTAACTATAACTATAACCAAAAGCCTAAACCCCAACCCTAACCATAGTCATATACTCATTAAATGCTAAACCCTAACCATAAATGCTAAAATATAATTAGAAAGGGTAAACCATAATTATAAACCTAAACCAAATCCTAACTATAAAATTTTAATCTTAACATTGATCCTAAGCTTGATCCTAACACTAACCCAAACTATATTCTTAGGCTTAATGTTAAACCTTTATCCTAACTCTAACCACAATCAAAATCCTAACCCTAACCATACTACTAACCATGATGTATTTATCCTAACCTTGATGATATCCTAATCCTATGCCCCAATCACAACCCTAATCAATATCCCAACCTTAACCATAATACTAATCACAATGGAAACCATAACCCTAACGATAATCCTAATCCTAAGCTCTAATCTCATCCATTATACTATCTACGATGTATGTCTTTACCCTAACCATAATCCTAACCTTAAACCCTACACCTAATCCTAATCTTAACCCTACACATTGATCACAACCGTAACTATAATGATAAACCTAACTCTAACCCTACCAATAATATTATCTATAACCCTAACCTTAAAATTAGTCAACATAAAATTATATAACTAATTACTAATCTAATTAGTGAACATGTAATTAGTGAACATAATTAGATAACTAATTACTAATCTAACAAAATTTTACTAATTTAATAAGTGAACATTAGTAGTGAACATAATTAGATAATTAGATAACTTAACCCAACTAGATAATGTAAAATTATATTCAACATCAAGAACCTAACCTCAACCTTAAAAAACCATAAATTTGTAAACTAAAACCCAATGTAAATACTCGTGCAAATTAATCATAGTTATCCCTAACCTTAATTAGTCAACATAATTAGTGAGTTCATAATTACTAATCTAACAATTTTACTAATCTAATTCTAAGTGAACATAATTAGTGAACATGTAATTAGATAGCATAATTAGATAACTAATTACGAATCTAACAATTACTAATCTAATTAGTGAACATAATTAGATAACTAAATTTTACTAATCTAACAATTACTAATCTAATTACTGAACATTATTAGTGAACATAATTAGATAATTCTAGATAACTTAACTAGAATATAATTAGATAACATAATTAGATAACTAGAATAATTAGTGAACATAACTAGATAATTAGATAACTTAACCCAACTATACATAATTATATTCAACATCAAGAACCTAACCTCAACCTTAAAAAACCATAAATTTGTAAACTAAAACCCAATGTAAATACTCACATGCAAATTAATCATAGTTATAACCCTAACCTTAATTAGTCAACATAATTAGTGAGTTCATAATTACTAATCTAACAATATTAGTGAACATAATTAGATAACATAATTAGATAACTAATTTATATGCATGTTTAAATTTATAGTTCATGTATGCACATTTAAATTTGTAGTTCATGTATGCATGTTTAAATTTGTAACATGTATGTTTCTTAAATTTGTATGTACATGCATGCATTAATCTCTATATATATATTCAGATTGTTTATCTTTTACACATGGCATCCGGTAGAGCTTTCGTAGATTCTGGTTAGGCTAGTGTTCATGGGGGGGGTGGTAGTGCTCGTAGTCGTAGCTCTCACGCATCAGCTGATATAGCTGAGGCTAGACAAAAGTTATTTGTAGATACTATTAACAGATTGCGATGAGCACTACAGATTTTGGAGGAGACGTAAGTTTCATCCACCACTATCCCTAATAGGGATAGGGTGAATGTTATTAGAGATGAGTTGTTACGTATGATTGACATTGTTCAATCATACAACCCATATGATGAGATTAGTGCTCATAGATTCTATACTTCTTTGTCTCGCATTGTCACTGGCACTGTGAAGTACAACACCATTGATACACTTGTTACCACCCTTATGGTGAAGGATATGTTTCCTCATTATTTAGATAAGAAGAAGGTGAGAGGATATATGGTGACAAGATGTGAGGATGACCTTGTGGGACCCTTTATATATCCTCGATGGTTGGCCTCGCAGCATAGGTGGCCCCAGAAGGATGAGCTACCACTATATTTCTACAAACAATTGTATGCAGAATTTCATTTGCATCTGGATGTTGATTATACAAATATTCCCGATTATGTTAGGCAAGGGAAGGGTAGATTATTTGATAGGTTTAGAGCACTTGATGCCCCTGTGCCCACTGATAAGTAGGCAAGGGTGGGTCCAAACCTTTTGGTCGTACCAAAAGGTTTGGAAGTAGCAGGAGGGGCTAGGGCAAATGAGAGGCTGAGGACTGATGTGTATTCTAGCATAGCTACTATCACCACATAGGTTCAGGAGATGTCATCTGATTGTGTGGGTAGATATGTGTTACATTCACGTTCAGCCATTCCTACACCTACATAGCCTAGTGCATCATGTAGTGGTGGTGACTTATATGATATAGTTGATATACCATCTCCTCTAGAGGTTGTAGCTATATCAGATATGGACCATTTGCAACACATGAGCACATGTTTATCCAATGATTTACTTTCAGCATATCAGACCATACAGATGCTTAGTGGGATGTCACTCGGGGAGGTTCCTGCATTTGTCAGGACATATAGTGCTCAACAGACTACACCACCCATAGGTTCTCAGCAGTGTACACCACCCACAGGTCCTCAATAGACTACAGCACCCACAGGTCCTCCGCCTACTACACCACCCATAGGTCCTTCACCTACTGCACCACCACCTACAGCTCTTCATCAGACCACTCAGAGCACTTCATCAATGCGTCGAGGTTGTTAGCTCTTTACTATTGATCCTTTGGATATACCATGTGATTTGAGAGACTGGAGCACTATTGGTAGAGCATTAGGGGGTCTGATTGGTTTTGTTCCACTTGATGCACCTAGATATGGAGATTTACAAACTCCACGTGATCCTATCCAGCATGATACACAGGTATATCGAGATTTTTGTTCAAAAAATTAATTTTTCTACGATCATAAGTATTTAAAATTTATTATATATGTACAGGATACATATGTGTGACATGTATTTTGTTTATTGTACACAGACATTAGGAGGAGGTGGAGCGGCATCAGGAGGAGGTGGTGCACCGACATTAGGTCACAGATCTGGACAAGGCCCTAGTTGAGTGTCTATATTTCATGTGACATTTCATATTAGACATTTCATTTTAGATTGTTTCATATTAGATATTTCATGGTTATATATCTAGTTACATGGTACATATGGTTATATGCTTATAGAGTTACATGTGGTATATGGTTACATGGTTATATGGTTACATAACATTATTAGACTTATTACATATTTCATCTTTTAGACTTATTTCATCTGTTAGACTTATTTTTTGTGTACACATGTGTTAATGTATGTACATTATATATAATGCCATGTATAGTTAATATTATTTCATCTTTTAGACTTATTTTTATGTGCATGAACTAGATTTGTGTACATTATGTTATATGTCATGTACTTTTAATGTTATTTTAAATATTTATAATGTCTTAAGGTGAGTTAATTAATCATTTGAGTACATAAAAATTAATTAAGTACTTACATAACTACTTTAAAACTAAAATAATTAACTAGTTCATGATTAATGTACATACAAATTAATTAAGTATTTGTAACTACTTAACTAACAGTAATTAAGTATTTGTAACTACTTAACTAACAATTACATTATTCTAATTAGTGCACATAATTAGATAACTAATTAGATAACATAATTAGATAGTTCATAATAGATAACTAATTACTAATCTAACAATTACTAATCTAATTAGTGAACATAATTAGATAATTAGATAACTTAACTAAAAATTACTAATCTAATTAGTGAGTTCATAATTAGATAACTAATGTTATTTGATCTTTAACTAACATAAAATTAACTAATCTGATGCAGGAGCATCCTGGGTGTAAGAGCAATCTTGCATCACCCAAAAATATTTATGTTTTTATTCAATAAGGGTTATTTTGTGCAGAGCTGCTATTTATGGAAAGTTACTATTTTTGGTAATTTTTGTATGTGCTCAGAATGATCTGATTTCTTTCTTGGAGGTTCATTTTGGTCATATAAGTCTGCCAGTAAATTTTCATTGCCAGATCAAGTGTATATTGGAAGATATTGAAGATTTTCAGTATTGGCAGCAGGGTACAGAAACTTTGAACTCAGTTTTGAAGGTTTTAGAGGCCCCAGATGAGGTCAAAAATTTGGGTGACGAGCGCTTGCACCGGTCAAGCCTGTAGAGCACTTCGTGGTGTTTCCGAAATGGGGTTATAATAGCCGATCGGGTCAACTGGTGATGACTTATGGTCTTCGGAAGTTGGGCCACCTGAAATGGTGAAAAATAATTTTCTGTTCGGGTTTCAAAGGTTATCTTGAGCCGACTATGATGTAATGAAATGTAAAATAAAATAATTCTAAGTTTGGTCGGCCTTATTGGCTAAAATTTTGGAACCTTCCCAGGTGGTGGAAAATTGCCTATATAGGGAAGGCTGTATTATTGTCTTAGGCAGTTCAGAATAGTTCTGGGTAATAGTTCGAGGCTTTGTCCTACAGAATATTGTAAGGGAATGCCCATGTGGCTTTGCATATTATAATTCTGAAAGTTTGTAATTCCACATTTGTGGAGATAATAAGAAGCCAATTTTTCTGTTCTTGCATATTATTGTTGTTGTTTCTCTTTTTCTGTTATGTGTTTTTGCAGGAGTTCTTGAGTGTGTAAACAGATTGCCGACTATGAGGCAGTTTGCACCAGGACCATGGCTAGGGTTTCAGCGCGCATCGCGAAAATGCCTCCACGAAGGGAACGTGGCAGAAGAGCTGGTGTTGTGACACCTGAGGTTAGAGAGCTGTAGAGACAAGTGCGAGCATTGCAAGAAGAGATTCACAGAGGAATGAATCTTAATGTCAGAGACAAAAGCGAGGATGAAGCCGAAGAAGAATATCAAGAAGGAGAAGTTGAAATTGTGAACCAGGAGGAAGAAAGACTTTTTCGGGCGATTTCCAAGATTGGGAAAAGACCTAAGATTGAGGTTCCTACATTTTCTGGAAATCTTAACACAGAGGAATTGACCGACTGGATCAATGAATGTGAGGAGTATTTTGAGTATGAAGATGTTGAGGATCCTGATAGGGTCAAATTTGCGAAGGCCGGACTGAAAGGTCATGCGAAGATCTAGTGGCAAGAAATTCAATTGGAGCGAAATAGAAGAGGGAAAGATAAAATCACAAGATGGAATCGGATGGTGGAAAAATTGAAGCGACAGTTCATTCCTGTTGATTATGAGCTTGACCTACTGAAGAAAATGCAAAGTTTGAAGCAAGCGGGAAAATCTGTTCAGGAGTATACAGAGGAGTTCTATCGACTCCTCATCAGAACAGGCCATGCCGAAGCTGATAAGGAGAAAGTTGCCCGATACCTTAATGGGTTAAGGCCAAGCATCCAGGAGGAGTTGAATCTGGTTCGAATGAACAGTATTGAAGAGGCATACCAGTTTGGCCTAAAAGTAGAGGAAAAGCTGAACAAGAAGTTTGAGAGCAGATAAAATGGAAGAGGTCGCGGTGGACGATCTGGTGGACGGTCATATGGTGGCCGAAATGAAGATCCAAAAAAGAAGGATGAGGCTAGTAGCAGTCAGAATCAGAGAGGAAACAATTCCAATCGCTTCCAGGATCAGAATAATAGAGACCAAAGAGGAAGGGGAAGAGGACAAGGATCTGGAAGAGGTGGCCTCCGTGGAACATGTTTTCACTGTGGAGAAGAAGGTCATAGGGCATTTGAATGTCCTCAGTGCCAAGGCAGAATGGATAGGAGAAATGAAGGCTAGGCCAGAGTTGCACATGTAGATGAAGATGCCAGATCATCAAATTCTGAAGATGCTTAAAGAGGAGAAATGTTGATTAACAGAAGAGTCCTGTTGAGTGGTGAGAATGAACCTGAGCAAATGAGGAGCTTGTTTTGCACCAGGTGCAAGTGTGAAGGTAAATGTTGTGATGTGATTATTGATAGTGGAAGCACTGACAATTTGGTGTCAGAAGAGATGGTGACAAAGTTGAAGCTCAAGAGACAGAAACACCCACATCCATATCGGATTGCCTGGGTACAGGATGACCACAAGGTCATGGTCAATGAACAATGCCTAGTGAAGTTCAAGATCGGCGGGTACCAAGATGAGGTACTATGTGATATCATCTCTATAGATGCATGTCATATGTTATTGGGTCGACCGTGGCAGTTTGACAAATGTGCTGTACACGATGGTCGTGCGAATACCTATTCCCTAACAAAGGATGGAGTGCGACATAAGCTAAAGCCATTGAAGGAGACTGAAGAAAAGGTATGTAGTAATGCAAGAATAACATTTGTTGATGGAAGGAAATTCCTAGATGGTATGAGGCATGAGCATGTATGTTTTGCTTTAATTCCAAAAGCTGGTAAAGAGGAAGTAGAAGATGTTCCTGTAGAAGTTGCAGATTTGTTGAATGAGTTTCAGGATATTGTATCCGATAACGTGCCTGATGGATTACCACCAGTCAGGAAGATCAGTCATCAGATGGACTTGATCCCAGGAGCGAGTTTGCCGAATAAGGCAGCACACAGAATGACACCTGTAGAAAGTGAGGAGTTGAACAGACAAGTACATGAACTGTTACAGAAGGGGTTGATTCAAGAGAGTCTGAGTCCCTGTGCTATACCAGCGGTATTAGCACCAAAGAAGAATGGAGAGTGGAGGATGTGTATAGATTCTAGGGCAATAAACAAGATCACAATCAAGTACAGGTTTCCATTGCCACGAATGGATGATATTATGGACTGTTTGAGTGGAGTTGTGTATTTTTCAAAGATAGATCTGAAAAGTGGATATCATCAGATTCAGATCAGAGAAGGAGATGAATGGAAGACTGCCTTCAAGACAAAGGAAGGACTGTATGAGTGGTTAGTCATGCTTTTTAGGCTAACCAATGCACCGAGCACTTTCATGCGGCTCATGAATGAGGTTCTGAAAGAATTTTTGGGTAAGTTTGTCATTGTTTACCTAGATGATATTTTTATCTTTAGTAAGACATTGGATGAGCATATGATGCATATTCGTATGGTATTTGAGAAGTTGAGAGAAGAGAAATTGCTGATTAATTTGAAGAAGTGCAGTTTTATGAAGAAAGAGTTAGTGTATTTGGGGTTTGTAGTTTCAGGAGAAGGTCTAAAAATGGACCCAGAGAAGGTACAGGCTATCCTTGAATGGCCTACTCCAAGGAGTGCTACTAAGGTAAGATCTTTTCATGGTTTGGCTAGCTTTTACAGAAAGTCTATCAAAAATTTTAGCAGTATTTGTGGTCCCTTGACTGAAACAATGAGAGGGGATAGAAAAGAGTTTAAGTGGACTAATGGGGCAGAAAAGAGTTTTCAATTGTTGAAATAAAAAGTTACAGAACAACCTGTTTTAGCACTTCCAGATTTTAATAAGGTGTTTCAAGTAGATTGTGATGCTAGTGGTATTGCAATAGGAGCTGTTATGAGCCAAGAAGGTAAACCTGTTGCTTATTTCAGTGAGAAGTTAAATGATGCCAAGAGGAAACATTCTATTTATGATCAAGAATTTTATGCTATAGTTCAGGCATTAAAGAAGTGGAGACATTATCTACTTCCTAAGGAGTTTGTTTTGTATACTGATCATCAAGCTTTGCAATATTTGAATAGTCAAGGAAAGTTGAATCAGAGGCATTTGAAATGGGTTGAGTTTTTGCAGAGTTATACATTTATTTTGAAACACAGGAGTGGAAAGTCTAATAGGGTTGCAGATGCTCTTAGCAGAAGGCAACTATTGCTGACAGAAATGCAGATTGAAGTGCTTGGGTTTAAGGAACTCAAGAATTTGTATCTAGAGGATCCTGATTTTGGTGAAGCTTGGAAAGCTTGTACAGAACTTGTTACTCTAGACAGGATGAAATGGTTGGATTTCATCATCCAGGATGATATGCTATTCAGAGGGAGTCAGTTTTGCATTCCACGAAGTTCTATGAGGGAGAATCTCATCAAGGAGAAGCATAGCGGGGGATTGGCTGGACATTTTGGTCGTGACAAAACCCTTTCTTTGGTTAGTGAAAATTATTATTGGCCACAATTGCAGCAAGAAGTGAAGAAGTTTGTACAGAGTTGTAGAGTATGTCAGATGGAAAAAGGAGTGAAGCAGAATACAGGATTGTATCGGCCATTACCTGTACCAGAGAAGCCTTGGGAGGATATCAGCATGGACTTTGTTCTGGGTTTACCGAGGACTCAACGGGGACATGATTCAATTTTTGTAGTGGTTGACAGATTTTTGAAGATGGCACATTTCATTCCCTGCAAGAAGACTAATGATGCTGTTCATGTAGCAGAATTGTTTTTCAGAGAAGTAGTGAGACTTCATGGTTTGCCAAAGACCATAGTTTCAGATCGGGACACTAAGTTTGTTGGATATTTCTGGCGTACGTTGTGGAAGAAGTTGAAGACAGATTTGAAGTTCAGTTCATCACATCATCCACAGACTGATGGACAGACAAAGGTGGTGAATAGGAGTTTGGGAAATTTGCTGAGATGTTTGGTTGGAGATAAGCCAACGGGATGGGATTTGATTTTACCACAGGCAGAATTTGCATACAATAATTTTGTCAACAGGAGCACTGGTAAATCACCATTCCAGATTGTATATGGAAGTAGTCTGAGAAATGCATCTGAATTGAGGAAGATAGATAAAGGAGAAATAAGTAGTGCTGAAGCTAAGGATCTTGCAGAACACTTGAAGAACATCCATGAGGAGGTGAGGAAGCATATTACAAAGATGAATGCACAGTATAAGGCTAAGGCGGATGAGAAAAGGAGGTATAAGGAATTTCAGGTTGGTGATGAAGTCATGGTTCATTTGCGGAAGGAGCGGTTTCCAGTTGGTACATATAACAAGCTGAAAATGAAGAAGTTTGGACCATGTAGGATACTGAAGAAACATGATTCAGGAAACACATATGAGGTAGAATTGCCTACTGAGCTAAATATTTCACCAGTGTTTAACATTTCAGATCTGACAGAGTATCATGAAGGAGGTGTTGAAGATGAGATCACAGCAGCACAGTGGAGTATTCCAGCAACTAGTTCAGACACTAAGGAGATCGAAGAGATACTGGACAATCATGTTGGCAGAAGCACAAGGAATAGGACATATGAAGAATATCTGGTCAAGTGGAAAGGATGACCTGTTGAAGATTCATCATGGCTGGCAAAGGAGGAGGTTAGCCGTCTTGGTTTTCCTCTGCACACCTGAGTCGTGACAGGGTCACTTCTCAAATTACCCCGGGTGTCTGATGCAGGAGCATCCTGGGTGTAAGAGCAATCTTGCATCACCCAAAAATATTTATGTTTTTATTCAATAAGGGTTATTTTGTGCAGAGCTGCTATTTATGGAAAGTTACTATTTTTGGTAATTTTTGTATGTGCTCAGAATGATCTGATTTCTTTCTTAGAGGTTAATTTTGGTCATATAAGTCTGCCAGTAAAGTTTCATTGCCAGATCAAGTGTATATTGGAAGATATTGAAGATTTTCGGTATTGGCAGCAGGGTACAGAAACTTTGAACTGAATTTTGAAGGTTTTAGAGGCCCCGGATGAGGTCAAAAATTTGGGTGACAAGCGCTTGCGCCGGTCAAGCTTGTAGAGCACTTCGTGGCGTTTCTGAAATGGGGTTATAATAGCCGATTGGGTCAACTGGTGATGACTTATGGTCTTCAGAAGTTGGGCCACCTGAAATGACAAAAAATAATTTTCTGTTCGGGTTTCAAAGGTTATCTTGAGCCGACTATGATGTAATGAAATGTAAAATAAAATAATTCTAAGTTTGGTCGGCCTTATTGGCTAAAATTTTG
This sequence comes from Chamaecyparis obtusa, assembly GCA_027943335.1. NCBI lineage: Eukaryota > Viridiplantae > Streptophyta > Pinopsida > Cupressales > Cupressaceae > Chamaecyparis > Chamaecyparis obtusa. The sequence goes on from BSBK01012758.1 coordinate 75,829, forward strand.
GAACCTTCCCAGGCGGTGGAAAATTGCCTATATAGGGAAGGCTGTATTATTGTCTTAGGCAGTTCAGAATAGTTCTGAGTAATAGTTCAAGGCTTTGTCCTACAGAATATTGTAAGGGAATGCCCATGTGGCTTTGCATATTGTAATTCTGAAAGTTTGTAATTCCACATTTGTGGAGATAATAAGAAGCCAATTTTTCTGTTCTTGCATATTATTGTTGTTGTTTCTCTTTTTCTGTTATGTGTTTGTGGTATTAAGGGGAGCACCCTTCATCATAATCTAACTAACATAATTAGTTAGCTAATTTGTTATTTCATCTTTAACTAATCTAATTAGTGAACATAATTAGATAACTAACTAGATAACAAAATTAGTGAACATAATTAGATAACTAATTACTAATATAATTATGTTAATCTAACAATTACTAATCGAATTAGTGAACATAATTAGATAGTTCATAATAGATAACTAATTTTAAACTAATCTAACAATTACTAATCTAATTAGTTCAAACATAATTAGTGAACATAATTAGATAACATAATTAGTGAATATAATTAGATAACATAATTAGTGAACATAATTAGATAATAAGATCTAACTTAACTAACAATTACTAATCTAATTAGTGAACATAATTAGATAACTAATGTAATTTCATCTTTTTAACTAACGTAAAATTAACTAATCTAACTAACATAATTAGATAACTACATTTGTTATTGAACATCTTTAACTAACGTAAAAATTAACTAATCTAACCGACATAACTAACTAATCTAACTAAAATTTTAACATAATTAAAGTAAAACATATAATTAACTAAAGCATGATTACATACATACATACATAAAAACATATTTTCTATATATATGAGCCCAAACATGAAACTTCAAGCTAGATAGAGTTCAAATATGAAAGTACAAGAGCTACAAAAGGAAGTTTATTCAAAAGCTTATAGAGTTCTAAAGCTCTTGATACATATAGTCTGGATCCTCTCTATCTTTTATTATCTCCAAAAGTTTTTCATGTTCTTCAATAGACAACCTCCACTTCTGAATTTTGGCACCTCATTTTTTTGGCAATGCTTCGAATTGTAGCTTTGTTGTTATAACCAAGTGACTATAATGTAGAATTTTTTTGTCAAACATGTATTCCACAAATTGAACACCATTTTTGTCAACCTTTTTTTGTTGATAATAGGTTCCTTCAATAACAACTGAACCAGTTGGATATGTTTGTTCATCATCATCTACAATTTGTTCTGTTAACTTGTATTTTTCTTTCATGCATCTTAGTAGATAATAATCTACACTTTCTATATTGTTAGGCTCCGCAACTACAACAAAAATATCACCTAGATACAAATGGATTCTATTAAAATTAAATATCACTTAAATATGATAAATTAAAATTAAATAAAAGAATATGTATGTGCACGCACCCATAACAACTAGATCAGAGACATGGTCATAATCACCTGAATATATAGGATCATGAATGTTTATGTTAATGTCATCATCTTCATAAGGAGGCATTATGATTAACTCCTTCATATCCCATCATGAAACATATCCATTTGCAATATTCTCACATTGACTTAATGGATTGTCCTCAATGCAGTGAGCACAAAAACATGATTTTTCTCTTACTTGAATCAAAATAGGCTTGTGTTGTCCTTTAGTGATCAATTGATGTAAACTTCTAATACCAACAATTCTTTGACAATTGTAAGGATTAGATCGGTCTATATCTGTTACAAATATGAAATAAAAGTTGTACATTTTTAAATCAGTTCAATTATGAAAAGATAGACATGAACACGAAATTAAAATTTTATGTAACAAAACATAAATTACCTTTCACTTCCCAAAAATAACATTTGTTGTATTTGGTGTCCCGAGGAGCAAAATGACTTTGACACCATTCAATAATTTTATTTGAATTGTCTATCATGTTACCTATGTATATTTTTGAATTATTAGTTTAAAGAAAATAGATCTAAGCTAAAATTTTAAATTATTTGAAATTCATATATATATATATATATATATATATATATATATATATATATATATATATATATATATATATATATATATATATAAAACTATTGAACATCATGTGTACCTGCAAGTTCATGTTGGCGAAGTGCACGCTTCACACATGCTCCTACTCCATCCTGCTCTCCTTTTCCATGTCCACTTTCAAAGAAGTTCCACAAAAATTTAACATTACATCTAGCATGTTGCATGGCTAGCCAGTTAAAAGCTTTTGTAGATTTAAATTGTCCTACAAAATTTAGTTGGACATGTGCATACATACATGTCATCCTTTAATGATTTCACAAAAAATGAAATGAAAATGAAAATAAATTGAAGTATCAATACACATACCTACACAACCATCAGACCAAATCCAATGTTGCGAAGCCTTTATCCCACGATTTGCAATGTCTTCAAAAAACATTGCAAAACAATGAGCCACATAGCTCCTATCATGAACCTTATCATCATTGATATAGAGATGAACCTCCTTGATTATAATGCATTCATTTGGATCGAGACTTTTTACCTCATCCAAATCATATTGTGCATGTCTATAGGTCACTTGCACAAATATTGCGACCTGATCAGAATGATAATATTGAGCTTGAAGCTCTTTTTGAGGGGAAAATGTATAGTTCTCAGCAAAATCTACAATTGAAAGAATACAACCAAGTGGAAAACAATCTTTTGAATCATGAAATTGTTTAGCTTGCCATCGTGCACCATGACAATGCTAGCTATGTGGATAAATGAGAGTACGAAATCTAGTCATAAACTCAAGGTAGGGCAATTCACTCTCCTTCAAAACAATTTTTTTGGATTCATCTCCGCTCCTTGTTTGATATGTCTCATATTCAAATCTTTTCCACAAAACTGGTGTTGAAACATTAATATTTTCAATTTACAATAGAAATTTATGCAAATCTCCACAATCATTGCATGCATTCTTTATACACTGTACTTTGAACTCATCTAAATCTTCTAATTTATCACATAAAATAGATTTCACAAATTGTGTCATACTTCCAAGGATGACCATATTTGAATCAAGAACTGCCATAACTTTTTTATATGATTGCAGGTATAGATGAAACTCAACATGATTTCGACAACAACAAGTTCCACAAAACTTATTTATGCATACAAAGCAAGGGTGCAACCTCTCAAACATTCTCTGACATATTTTCACATCTGAAATTTTTTTCTTGAATTCTTCAAATAATTCACTTTGTGTTGTATCTATAAAATGTTTTGGATGTGCAATTTTCATACCAGTCTCTTCATCTTTCATTTGTATTGTATCTCTTCTATTAGAAGAAACACGAGAGTGAGCGGTCAAATATTCAATAACTAGTTTTTTTACATCTTCAAAAATTTTGTCTTTTCGAGGAAGCCTACAAATACTTACCCAATTTTGTTCAATGCTTTCATCTAACATATTTCTCTTCCTGATATATCTTTGAATAGTTCTTCTAGATACATTCAGTAAATCAAAAATTGCATTCACTTGCTTTTTTTGTGTGAACCTCGTACTAGATAAAGTAGTCATAATTGCTCTATGTGCAACACTTAAATCAGCTCCTCAACTTGAGTTATTAATGCTATTCAATGCATCTTGCAAATTTTGAACTATTGTTTGATTTACATTGTCTCCTGAGTTTTTCTTGTTGTCAACACCCAACAACTCCAAAAGAGGAGTCGTTTCTTTTTTCCTGAATAACTTAACAAATAATTGAGCTCTTCCAACCATACTTTTATTTTCAAAGTATTCATCCCAAAGTTTTTTGTAATGATTTTTAATTGTACTTTCAGATAACATTTCTTCTGATGAAAGTTGACTGAAAAGTGAATCCTCATTCATCTCATTCAAATTGCCCATGCCAAAAGATATATTTCCACCTCTAGAACTACCAATTTGTTCCCCTGTTTCAGTTGCATCTTCTTGAATATCAATAGGTTCTTGCTGATCTTCTTGAACTTCAACAGGTTGATCTTGTTAGATTTGACAGACGCAAATCATCCCAAGAACACCTGCATGCAAGACTGTCACAAAGAAGAAGCAAAAAAACAGAAAGCTATGGCGGCCAAAAGGCCAGAGACTGCAAAACCATGTTGCAAGAAAAATCTTCTATTAACAATATGAAATTACAATACAATCTCCTTATTGAAATGAAAGAAGTGAATCCTTATAAAAGGAAACACGAAACCCTAAAGGCTAAAACCCTAAAGAATTATAAAGCGCCTAAGTGAAACTTAAGCCTAGAGTATGATAAACTAATAATTAAATGATTTAATTATTAGCTAACATAAGACTACTCTAACACCCCCCCTTAAGTGTAACTTAGGGAGAAGCAAAAAAAGCTAAACTACTGCAGAAAGCAGGAAAGATGGGTCCCGGCAACTAGGCCTGATCAGGTACCCAAACATAAAGCAAAAGATGTCCCAGAGAAAGGAACAAGAAGAGAGCAAGAAGCTCCTCCGAAGCATGTCTGAAAACTCTGTCAGAAGATACTGCTGGAACCCCCACTGAAGTGCATGACCAGGTAGAGAAGACAAGTGTCTGAAGAGCTGATCAATCGAACCAGGAAGCAATAGAACCAACAGGTGAACCCCCCCATAATGATGAACTGGGAGAGGTGACAGGAACACTGAAATGCGATGCCAGAAACAGCTGCAGAAGAAGAACTAGGAACACCAACAGTGCAACAGAAGCACACACACAAGATAAAGGGCGGTGTCATAGACACAGTCTACATGGGCTAATGTCATGGAAGGTATGCTCACTTGACAAGAGTGGATGCGCCTATAGTGGCAAATGCATCAGAATCCCCCCATGGCACTTTATAACTGAGTGCGAATACTAAAACTGAACCAGGTGAAAAAGATCCCAAAAATGCAGAAGAGGGCACTTTATCTTAGTGCGTTTACAGAACAAAAATACATCAGAAAGAGCATGCAAGCTCAGAAGTCAGAAAGAAGAGTGCACTAAGAAATCAGAAGAAGAGATCCCCGGACCTGTAGAACCAAGCACACCACCAGAGGGCATAAACTGCATAACTCGGAGGAGTGAAAACCTGGAGCAAAATCTGGAAGAAATACCTCTGCCATTGAATAGTACACAGAATCAGCTTTCCGACGATATCTCGTTTGCCGAAAAAGGAGTCCGGATGAGCCAGATATGACTCCCGGAAGGCAAAAAGAGACATCAGACTTCAACAGCAAAAAACACTATTGAAACAGTGGAACCAAAAACCCTAACCTCCATCATCGGAAAGAGCTCGGAAAGAGCTTTCCGACGATATAAAGAAGTCAGAAAAATACCCCCGTATGCTCCCTGTAGAGCGAAAAAGGCCCAGGTACCCCCAAAAAACTCACCAAGGCATGTTTTAAGCCCCTGGGGCTAAAAAAAATGAGCCCCCGGGCGCATGGCGCGCGCCGGGGGCTGGGCCGCAGCCCCTGGTCGGTCATATGACCGCGCTGCTGCGAATAGGAGCCCGCGGGGGCTGAAACGGGCCGGGCGGCGGCTGGGCGGGCCGGAGCGGGGCCGGGAGGCGGCGCTGGTGCCGGCGGTGGGCGGGCCGGCGGAGCAGAGGGTGCGGGCGGCAGGGCCGAGGGCGGCGCTGGTGCCGGCGGTGGGAGGGCCGGCGGAGCAGAGGGCGCGGGCGGCGGGGCCGAGGCTGCTGCAGTGGCGGGGGCCGCGGCTGCGGTGGCCGCTCGGGCGGTGGCCGCGGCTGCGGTTGCTGCTGGGCGGCGCGGGGGGTGGCCGCTGGGCGGCGCCCCCAAAATTTTTTATTTTTTTTTATAAAAAATCACCGTGTACCCGCCTCGGAGTGCGTGCTAGGGCCGTACGACCCTGGTATGCAAAAAATTTTTGCCTCAGATGCCACTGTGTCCAAAATGGACAAGTTTTATATGGATTTAGGGGTTCTTGGGCCTTTCGGACACAATGGTGGTGTCCGTTTTTGCCCAAGGTGAGCCAAATTTTGGCTCCCCCCCAGATCCACAAAAAAAACTTCTGAAACCCTTGAAAACCTTCTGCTTCTGGCACGCTTCAACGAAACTCGAACAGCAAACAACAGGAGAGCTCTGATACCATGTTAGATTTGACAGACGCAAATCATCCCAAGAACACCTGCATGCAAGACTGTCACAAAGAAGAAGCAAAAAAATAGAAAGCTATGGCGGCCAAAAGGCCAGAGACTGCAAAACCATGTTGCAAGAAAAATCTTCTATTAACAATATGAAATTACAATACAATCTCCTTATTGAAATGAAAGAAGTGAATCCTTATAAAAGGAAACACGAAACCCTAAAGGCTAAAACCCTAAAGAATTATAAAGCGCCTAAGTGAAACTTAAGCCTAGAGTATGATAAACTAATAATTAAATGATTTAATTATTAGCTAACATAAGACTACTCTAACAGATCTTGATTATCTTTTTTCTGATATTTTTTATCATCCTTTGTTCTATCATATTTTTTGATTCTATTTCTTTTATTCCCCATTTGCAAAAACTGTTCAGATTCAAGTTTTCCAAAGCTTTCACAATTCTTAAATTCAATATCAGAGCTAAAATTTGTAAACCTGTATATCAAATTCTGACCAAAATCTTGTTCACAAAAAAAATTGAATAAAATTAAAGTCATAAAAATCATTAATAAATATAAATCTACAATAAATTTCACATGTAATACCTAAATATCAAATAAAAATCATTAATAAATTTTAAAAACACTTAATTTAAAATAAAAACTATTTAAATCTTACAAATAAAATTAAAATAATTTATAAATCTCAAAAAACTAAAAAAACTAAAAATGATTTTATTTAAAAAACTAAAAAAAAATTGATTTTATTAAAAAAATGGGTAAAATTGAGATTTAGGGGCTTAGCCCACATGTGACCGGGTTTGGTCACCAAACCGGCCATAGGGGTTTGGCCGAATTGGATTCGGCCGAAACAGGTTCAACTGAACCCTATTCGGTCGAACCCATCTATGTGGCATCCCACATGTCAGCCAAGTAAGCAAAAATTGGGATGATTCATAAGTTCTTACTTTTGGGCTTCAATTCTCTATCAAAATTTACATTTCTGTAAAATCTAAAAATACCATTTTCTAGAGCTCGGAGTCAAGATTAGAATCATATAATTTTTATCATGTTTTGATTCCATATAATATATTATAAATTGAAATTACTTCAAGTAGGTATTTTAATATTTAAGAACACGCTCATTCAAAAAATATTAAAAATATCAAATTATGTCCGAAAAATTAAAAAATTATATTTAACACTAGAGGAGGGAGTCCTCTTCAATAATATGTAATTTTTTTAAAAATGGTGTAGATTTGATAGGAAAAAGTTAATGCGGACTAAAAACTATTGGTTTTGGGTAACACCAACTTTGCATAGTTATAATAGACAAAATATATATTGAAATGCAATCATTCTTTTTTTATGCACTAGCTATACATGTCATCTAAAACATAGTATGAAATCAGAGTAAAAAAATATTATTTGCATAAAATTTGATAACATGGACTAGACCCTAGATTTTCAGCATATTTCAGCAATTAAAAAATGGACTTAAAAAATTAAAAAACTATGTCAAATTTTGTTCAATTTTTTTTTAAAAATTATAAGTATAAAATTCATCAAATTTTACACATTTCATTATTTTACATCATCTTCAAATTTTAAACACAAATGCCACTTTTATATCGTCAAAGTTTAAAAATTTGTATGTTGTTGTCCATTTCCTTTATAAAAGTGTGACACAGGTTTGTACTTTAACCTGATAGCAAAAGGACAATTTCTTGTCCAATGAAATTGGTTTCAAACTTTACAAAGACTTGTCATCCCTATGCATGCGCCATGTATTGGGGAGGATATTAAATAAGGTATGGGGGAAATAATACCATGTTATTTTATTTGTTTATAACATATTGAGGTGGCAAGATTAATTTTATAAAATGACTGTGGTAAGAGAATTGTATGGGAATTCTTTTCCCATACAATTTCCAGAGAGTTGAAAGCCAACTTTTCTTTGAAAATGAATTCTCTTATGTATGAGAACATTATCAATTTCCTTCACAGCAATGAGTAGAATAGCATTATCATTTATTAGTTTCCTTATTGCATTAGGAAGTCTATAGTCTTAAAATTGATAGTGTATCATTAAGGATTAAATATGGTTTGATTGCAAATCAATAGAGATATCAACAAAATAACTATTTTGTTCATTCTTTCATAGATGTTTCATTACAATTGAAAGGACTAAAAGTGAGATATGAATCATATATAGAGATTATTTTCAATGATCATGACAATTAAATCATCTTGTAGGAACTACAATATTCTTATATCAACCCAAATCTGGAATCATAATGGATTTGTTACAATACTAAAATCTATCAATGTTGATAACTCATTTGCAAAGAAAGAGTAATTTCAACTATAAAGAGAGAGAGAGAGATCTTTTATAACGTATGCAAGAATTCATCATAAACATTAAGGAATCCATTTCAATACATACACAAATACATCAAATACAGTTACATCTTCATAGTTACAATAGAGCATTGCAAAGGATAATACCATACAATGAAAGATCAAGAAATGACAATCTCTCATCTATCTCATCTTCACAATAGCTCCAAGTAAAAAACATTACATTAACTCTTTTACATCAATAGAAGTACAAATGCAAAGAGAGGTTACACAAAGGAATGAACGGGTTGTCTTCTCACAACCACCCAAAAGATGAAAACCTCCATGATAGCTCCTCTTTGAGCTTCCACAAATCTGCAAATATATACAAGGCAAGGGAAAGACCATGGGAGCTCACCTCCCATCCTAGGCCTCTCATGAGGCCACCCCTAAGCTTGGGGAAACCACATCAAATAGGATACATTCACTCACATACAAACACTCACAAGAAACATACAATTGCAAGAACCCAAAATTCCCTCAAGGGTATAACTAAGGAATTCCATGAACTCCTTTTGTGGGGTGTGGGTTGACAACCCACAGAGATAACCATTGCATGAAAACAAGGCCACACATGGACCCAAATATGCTCAATATCAAAACAAGGCCACACATGGACCCAAATATGCTCAATATCAAAACAAGGCCACACATGGACACAAATAAGCACATTATCATAACAAGGCTCACATGGCCAATCTTCCCTCCTTATAACCCCAAAGCCTCATGGGCTATATGGAAGGTTACTTGGGGAAAATCACTCACCCAAGCTTCATCCTTCCCCACACATGGAGGAGACTCTACACATGGAGTTGCCTCCATTTCCCACACCCCCTCTTGATTGCTCTTCCCTCCCAAGGGTGAGTGAATCCAAGAGTAAACAACCCCAAATCCAATTACAAGAAAAACACAATACATTCTTGCTCTCACCATGACCAACCATGGGGAGCTAAAACACAACAAATAAGAAATGCAAGATTCCTCCATGACCAACCATGGGGAGCCAAAGAACAAATACACAACACATACAACTACTACAACAAAAATGAGAGAAATGAAGAGCAAGATCCTCCAACCTATGATCCAATGCAAAATGATGAAGTTTTGAGCCTTCTCCTTCTTCTATCCCTAGCTTTCTTCTTCGCCAAGTTTAGTGGTCTCTAAAGGTAGAGAGTGGGTGAACAACCCAAACCCCTCTAAAAGTTCTACTAAAAAGGGACCCCCTACCAACTCTCCACAACCCTCATAAAGATGGTCCTAGAAAGTACTTTTGGGTCCATGATGCAAGTTGCAAATTCGTTCAAGATTAAATGGGCACTATTGGAGGGGACAAAAGGTCAAAATATATCTTTTCCCATGCTAAAATTACCCCTAACCTTTGGGTACAAGGAATGGGCTACCTAAAAATGCATGAAACTACCCCCTAGGGTCCCATTTAACCCTCCAAAAACCATGGTTCAGTTTATGCACGAAAATGTAAGGTATGACTTCACTTAGGGGTCCTAAGACAAGAGGATGCACTTAGAATACCCCCCCGAGGAAGCTTCTAGGACTTGCTCCCACACTCCAATCACATGACATACCTTAGTTATCAAATAACTCTAGTGTCAAGTGACACTCACATAATTAACATCACAATTAAGGTATGTCCAACATATTACAACACTTAACAATCTTACACATACATTCACATTACGGTTACAAAAATAAAACACTTCACAACGAGGCCCTGGTCTCTTCAATAGATGGGGCCTTGGCTTTATTGATAGCACAAGCATTCAATGTGGTTTCCCCAAATGTTTCCATGGTCCTTCCACCTACAAAACCTAAATGTAGCATCAGTAATTCAAGGAAGAAAACCATCATATATAAACATACAAGATGTAATATCCACACATTAATCTTAACTCAATTGCATACAAGGAATGATACAAAAAGTAATGATCTAACACAATTCAATTGAACATTCAATCACATAGAAAGAAATGTCATAATTCAACTGTCTACACATAATCATATAGGATTCAATAATCACATCAAATAAATTCCATTTTCATAATTCAATTCATGATTCAATAGCATAATTCAAATGAAATCAAGATCATCCATAATCTAGTTATTAGGTTCTCATGACATCGTATAATGATATAATCTAACACGGTCAAATTCAAATCCAGTCATCATTGATCCACATACAGAGTCAAAAAAATGTGAAGTCTAACAAGTCCATCATAACATAACAGTAAACCGAATGAGTCCAAGCATCTCCAAAAACATAATCAAAATGAAATGCTAAGTCTCAAAATCGGGATCACTATGTGGGCCGAAGGTGGGCCTCACATTTTTACTCTGTTAAGCTTCAAAAACAACATCATACTAATCTTGTTAGGTTAGTGAACATGATAAACACTTCAATTTATGAAAATGCCAAAAATGGTGATATTTATGAGTTAATACCAGAAAAGTTATTGTGTTCACTATTCTAACAAGATCTTGTTGAATCTAAAAAAGGTTTCTCAGTCATAAAAACAAATTTCCTTTCATTCAGACATCTGGTTTAAATATAAAGGCAACATGCATAAGAATGACCATTAATAGTAAAAGGTTTCATGTAAAACATGTCCCTTAAATACTATCTTTCATGTGGATGCACATTTCCTTATTGCATTGGAATACTAGATAGATATACAACTTTTGAAAGATAGATTGTTCTGTGATGTTTCATTTTCATGCATTGCTTAGATCCAACTGGATCTAACATCATTTTATCTCTCATGATGTAGGATAACCCTAAAGACCTCTAAAATATGAAGACTTGGACAATGGACCTGAGGACCTGACAGACAACTAGCTAACAACAAACATATAACAAAGGAAATGGATGGGACCCTACTCATACTTCTATCATGCTTTCTATTCTACAAATTGTACTCTCTATTGACATGAAATATGAAATATGAAAGAACATTTGTATACTACATTTAGTTTGAATGCACAATGTAATGATCAATTATGAATTAGAAAATTTGAAATATGATCATTACTAAGACTACAAAAAGAAAATTGATATGGAATGCAATAATGAAATGTTAATTGACATCACCTGAAAGATAGTGTCAATTGGACTCCTAAAATGCAATCTTTTCTTATGTATGTTTATTCTTTTGTATGCTATAATTTTGCGTAATACTTACGAAATGGGTTATGCTTTTGACTGAATTTGATTTGAAGTTAATTTCTCAGAATTTGATTAAAGGGAAAGCCCTACCTAATTATTTAGCTGACTCTCCTTCTTCATCATCTCTTGATCCCATTGAATTTCATAATGAAAATGTTTTACTTATACAAATGGATGATGTTTTGGAAATGCATTTTGATGGATCTAGGTGTAAGACTAGTTCTGGTGGTAGTGCTATCCTGATTCCTCCTTATAAGAAACCTATTCATCTTTCTTATAAGATTAATTTATCATGTACCAATAATATCATGGAATATGAAGCACTTATTGCTAGACTAAGAGCATCTTTATCCCTTCAAATAAGGAACCTTAAGATCTTTGGGGACTCACAGTTAATTTTTTAATAAATTAATGGTTCATATCAAGCTAAAAATAACAAAATGAAGCAATATCATGAGTTGGATCTTGATTTTTCTTTTAAGTTTTCCTCCTATAACATTAAAACATTACCTATGAAAGCTAATTGGCATACTGACGCTATGGACAATGCAACATCTCTTATCTATCTTAAGGATAATGTGAAAGATTTTTAATTCACAATTCACGCACTTATTGAACCTACAATTTATGAGGATAAGACTATGAATTCTTCTTATTTCAATATGCATTTGGATGAATGGTATTCACATATATTTCATTATTTGGGAGATGATAATTTTCCTAAATTGGCAAGAAAGAAATTTTTAGAATTGGATTCGGTAAAATATTTAGTGTCTCATTATATCATTCCTGTTGACATTCTTTATAAACATTCCTATGATGGATTTTACTTAGACACCTTTGTACAAATGAGATTCTGGTGGGTTTGCAAGAAGCTCATGTGGGCTGTTGTGGAGGGAATTTTGGTGGAAAGTTATTAGTAAATAAACTTCTTTGAATTGGATACTATTGGAAAATAATGGAATAGGATTCCTTTAATTTCGTCAAATAGTGTCTTCAATGTAAACATCACAACAATATTACCCATGATCTTTTTCATGAAGTACACTCAGGTAGCTTTATGACCTTTCAGAATATGGAGTTTGGATCTTATTGGTAAAATTTCACCTCCTTCTTCTCAAGGACATACTTATATTTTGATAGCCACTGATTATCACACTAAATGGGTTGAAGTTATCCCTCTTTGTTCTACTATTGCTGATGTCATTTGCGATTTTATTATTTAGAATATTATCAATCATTTGGTATTCCTTCAATGATAACCTCATATAATGGTACTCATTTCAAAAATAAAGAAGTCACAAAGTTCTTGGAGAAATATCA
>BSBK01012759.1:0-89583 GCA_027943335.1 Chamaecyparis obtusa
TTTTAAACTAGTCAAAATTTAATTGTATTTTAAAATAATGTTAAAATAAGTGGGTGTTTTCTATAATATGATGCATAAATTTATGTAATTATGCATTGAAGTTGTGCAAAAGAGAGTAAACTTTCATTTAAAATCATATTGGATAATGTTACATAATTCATTGATTGAAGAATATAGATTTTTTAATGAAGATAATAGGATTTTATTTGTTTCAACCATAAAATTCTAATCTTTCTATCAATAGATTATTCATAATTTTAGGTGAGGTATTTTCTTTGGTGGGTGTTAATAATTGGATACATATTCTTATTTGTTGAAAATAGTAGGAAGCAACAAAGGGGGGGTGAATAAATTTCTCCTAAAACACAAAACTCAAAACTCCTTAAAACCTTTAAAGAAGTAAACCCTTATTCACTTATGCTTTATTACTGATATGCACATAATAAATTATGTAAACATAAATCAATACATAGAAAATGCCACATAATACAAATAGTTTTATTATGGAAACCAAAATAGGGGTGAAAACCATGATGGGGCTAATACCCACTATAAGTCTACTACCTTGTTTGAAGTATAGCTTATTACAATAAGTGGAATGCATAAGCATTCAAGAACACTGCCTAGAGCACACTACTCAATTACCTTAGGTGCCCACCCAAGGAATTCTTGAACTAACTTACAAACACAATACATACTACAAACTATTACATGAAATGAACTGTAACTAGCATCTCATTATGCCTAGTTCAGTCCCCTTGAAGTATGGTCAGATTTCTTGTTGCAATTCTTTCTGCCACATGTAGACAAGAAATTAAGCCATTAGTAGATCTGAAAAACAAACTCAAAAATAACCCCCAAGTTTGTGAAACAAAAACATCTCCAGTGCAACACACAGATTCAATCCCTTCTTCATCATATTTATGAAGAACTGGGTCAGCAAAACCTAATTTCTAAACACCCAACTCATAGTGCCAAAATCACCATTAGGATCACTATGCACTTTCCAAACATATCCTTGATCCATCACAAACACCTTGAGATCATAACCAAAACCCTAAACCATTTTACCCATCTCTCATAAGTTGTTTTATGATCTTCTTTTAGCATGTTGGCCCAGAATAAAAACTTTTCTTCAAATTCATTGAATGTGGTCACCTTGATCAATGTAAATAATTTAGGCTACTAGTACATCATGCACATAATCCTAGATCATCCTAAGACATCGTTTAAGCTCAAGAAAATACACAAATTCATTACCCTTCACAAATTTGCTAGTAATTCTTTCCCTCACATCAAGAACATTGTTATCCTCCATTGGAACACTTGTAACTGCCTTGCGGATTATCAAAAATGTCCTTTACACATTTCCATCTATGCAACCAAAGATCTTCTCACATGTCCTTGTGCAAACTCAAACTCTGCAAATCTGTTGCACTGTTAGACAGTTAAACAAGGTCAATCTTCATCTAAGATGCCATTATTCACTCAAATCATCATGTTGGCATCTAAAACTTTGCATACATCATGTATAAAAAATACACATCAACCTATGAGGTGCACAAATCCTCATCTTTAGTAACATTTCTATAAAATTTATCTGATCATTCCCTATTACTAGTAAAATTGTATAATAAACATTCATACTATATGATAGACATGCAATCAATACGAACACACATCCGAACATAGTGAGAAACATATTGTCATCAAAATATAGACATGTTGACATCAATGACAACACATCCAACTTTCCAATAATATCCCCCTTTGGAATTGATGGCAACATTTGATGGGAAAAATAAGTAATGCAATCTAAAACCAACATTATCCAAAATACATCATTATCTTTCAGAGTCCCTCTAGCTCAGTTCTAATACTCCTCCCCCTTGGATTAATCCTCATGGGGTCATATTATTTGGATTAAATACTCTTCTCACCATTAGTTTCTCCCCCTTGGATGTATTCATGTTTCTTCAAACCTTTTCTTATGTGAAATTATATATGAACTTGCTCTTCCTTCTCTGCAAAAACTTCTTGAACACTTCTATCTACTCTTTCATATGCCTCTTCTCTTCTTACTTGATGACATCTATCTCTCTTTTGTCTCTTTTCACACAATTCTTGTTCTTCACTTGCTGACTTTTTTTTCACATTTGTCTCTCTTCTCCTTTGACATCAATGAAAAAGGGTGTGTCACTTATCAAGCTCTTCTTTCCTTCTGTCACTTATCCTCTAAAATACTTAGACACATCAATAGTTGTAATATCTTATATCCTTCACTAGTATTTGTCCAAAGGTTTGTGCATACTGTAGATCTTCTTTCAAACACATCTCAACTTTCCATGCGCACTTCTCCTTTACCCATGATGTTGCCTACTCTCCTCGAGTATAAACCCTCATACATCAATCCATTTTGTAAAATATTTCTTTTAAGCACACTGGATTGATGAAGCCTCTTGAATATTAGTTTAAATTAGGAGGCGTAATTACCCCTACCTTTCCTTTGAGGTACACAAAAGTATCCCTAGGAATCCCTCTTTTGGACTTGCTTCCAAAATTATGCTTTTTTCCCATCTTATCTTGTCATTCTTCCCACTTCTAGACTTCTTTCCTTTCTTCTTCATTCTTCTTACACTCAAGCCTTTCCTTTTAGCATTAAGCTTTTTTCTTTGATTGCGCTTCTTCACTCTCTTGACCCTTCCTATTGAGACCCCATTTCTTTTATTCTTTTTCTATGGAAAACATGTTCCTCTCAAGGGGTGGTCCCACAATAGTGTTTCCCACTTTTTGGCCAACTTTGACACTAAGATCAACATTCTGAAAAAAAAAACTTCACTTTTGAACACCTATTGCCGCAAAACTATTAGAAATTTGAAGATGATGTAAAATAGAGTCTTTTAGAATTTTATTTCTAGTTTCTAAATATATATTTTTAAAAAAATAAAAAATTGATTTGAATCCATTTTTCTTTGTCCTTCGAAAAGTGGTTTGTGTGAAAAATCAACATTTTTAAGGAGTGATTGTCACTTGGATTAGCATAACTTTTTTTTCAAAAAAGATAACAATGTAATTCTTTTGAGTTTATATATTTAACTTAAATATCTAATGGATGGAATTGGTTTCATTTATTTTGGTTCAATATTTCATACTTTATTAAGTTCTAAAGTGATAGTAACTATAATTTAGACATAGCTTCTTTTGGTTTGCTCTAACTTGATTTGTATATATCAAAATTCTTTTTTTTTTTTATAGAAAGGTAACACAAATAATCTTTTGCTACATATTTTTCATATTCTTTTTTGTAAGTTACTATTTTTCCCAAAGCATTGAAGAAATAGGTTATTGAATGACCAAACAACCTATGTTTAATTAAAGTTAATTTTGAAAGTGACAATGAACTCAATATATATTAAAATTATAGTCATTAGAAAGCTTCCTCGAAGTAGCATCATCTGGCATTTTTTGTTTTAGAATATCATCTTGTTTGGTCTTTGTTTGAGGCCTTCAAAGTTTTTTTTTTGCATCCTAATAAAAATTTCAAGTTCGGGGTCTTCGGGTAAAGACCCCCTTTGCTTGAAGACATCCCAGGCACTTCGTGTGATGGGGTCTTCACCTTGGGAAAATTTCGGCGGGAAAAATCCCTGTTGGACTCTTACCCGACCTAGTTTGTGCGAAGTAGGTTGGCTAGTTATGGTATTTTTTCCGGTATGGTATAAAAGAAAATGTTTTTTTTTTTCATTTTCCACACAATTGCAATCAACTTAATTCACATTTTTAAATTATTGCTCTAATTTTTTGAAAGGCATTTTTTTGGAGGAGAATTGCTATTGGTGTTTTTATCAAAGACAATTTTTTGGAGAGGAGAATTACTAGTAAGGTGATTTTTTCTAAGACATTTTTTTGAAGAGGAGAATTACTATGGCCAAATTTATAGAAGACATCTTATTAGCAAATAATTCGTGAACCTGCACTGACATATTATTATAAAACCAAAGAAGGTATGGACCTAGACCTCAAATTTTACATTCTTGAATTGTATGCACATATGCTCTATTTTTATCTAATTTGATTTTTTTTTGTTCATGAAGCTTGCAATCAACATGGTCAAGGTGAATGAGAAGATCAAGTAGGAGGGTCAAGCAAAGTGGAAGAAACGCATGTTGAAGAAGGGTCAAGATCAGTCCCTATGAAAGCTCAAGAAATTGATGTTAGAGAAGAGTCAAGATCATGTGCTCCTAATTGTATGGATGACCTTATAGATCTATCTCAAACTCTAAAGAGAAATATTAATTATAGAAACTTAGATCATTTACTTACAATGGATGTGGAGAAATTGAGATCATTTTCTAATGTTCAACCTTTAAGTATTGCTAAGAAAAGGTCAATGAATAAGATAGAAAGAGAAATATTGGCTAAATTTGATAATTTTAAACCACTTGAACAAGCCCAATTTCTTTCAATTGTAGTTATAAACAAAAAGTTGGAAGAGGAATTAAAATTATTGGGTATAGACACAACGTCAAAGAAGAGAAAAGTTGTTGATGTGCAAACTGATATGATTTAAAATCTTATGAAAGGTTTGAACCAGGTAGGGAAGTGATCTCAAACTAAAGATAGGACCATTACAAGAAGAGTTATGTTGAAATTCATTGTAGGTAACACTATGCCCTGAAACAAACAAATATCTTTAGTTTAATCTCAGATTGGTTTTAAGGAAAACAATATCATGATATGTTAAGAGGAGAATGCTTTTGGATGATAGCACTGTTAGAAATAGTCCCAAGAGATAACTGAGAGGGGGGGTGAATCAATTATCTATAAGATTCAATTCTTTATCCAATTAAGTATATAAGAACATTAATCATAAACACAGTGAAAGAACACTTAACACAACACCACAATTTTGATTATAGGAAAACCCAAATAGGTAAAAACCCCAGTGGGAATTGACACCCACTAATAATCTGCACTAGTGTATTATTATCCTTGTTAGGAGACCTTACAACCATATTAGGAGTTGATCTTTACAATGCATTTAGTATAGTGACCTAGTCAAGGGTCAGACCCTTTTAGGAGTCTTTTACAATTAACCCTGTTAGGGGTGAGGACGTACTGTCCAAGAGCACACTTCTCTAAGGGGTGAAGACTGCAACCTTCTTGTTTAACACATACACACTATATCTGGATCTTGGTGAACTACACATAGACCTTCTTTTTGGATCATTTACAATGAATATAATATACACTTTACTTGGTCTCATAGACCTTCTGCTGATGGCTCAACACTTCACACTTTCTTCTCTACTCTTATCTTTCAACTCTAAACCATGTCTTAGCAATCACAAATGACTGCCCATAAATATATTTCCTCTAAATGATATAATCAAGTCAGCCTATTAGAACCATCTTGAAATCATATTAGAGAAACAATACAACTCTCCAATAACACCTCATTCAACTCTACTAAGCACGCAACATAAATTAGGACTGCAGAAGTCCATGTGAGTAGATGCCACGCTATACACATTCGACTCCACCAAATTAACTCCAACTTTCTTCTCATGCTAAATTAAGTCATGCACTCTTAACTCTCCTCTTATCATAAATCAAAGTGCCCATACTGAGATTATAGGTGTAACTACCACAATCATATAAACACTATCGACTCTTCCAAATAAACTCAAGAAACTGTAACTTTCAACTAGAGACTTCATAACTCAACCTGTACTGCATATATGACTTTGCATCCATGAACATAACATCATACATATGTCTAAAAAATAAATTTAAAGGCACAAGGCTCTACTGCAATCATACTGCAAATCACATATAGAACTATTCATGGGACCTGTCAGGAACACTCACTGATACACACAACTGTATTACTATCTCTACTCAGAATCAACCTCTGCGTCTATGATATCTTGTTGATAACATATTCATGCATCATATGTTGAAGGCTCTATCCATCAGGATTCCACACATGCTGCTTACCATATATTGCCATCAATGATAAACATGAAAATAGAAAACTAGCTTGCATTCAAATCTCCAACAATATCCCCCTTTGGCATTAATGGAAACATATGAAATGAAAAACACCACCAATCCAAATGATCAATTCTTTTATAACATTGTCAATTTCCTCAACAAAACTCCCTGAAGGATGGATCCTCCATCAACTATTGAAAGCTTTGAATATCAACTGCTTCTACTCCTCCTTTCTTTACGTTCAATACTAAATATGCTCCCCCTTACTGTATACGTTCTTTTTTGTCTTGTTTCTTTTCTTGTTTTTCATTAATTCATATATACTCCCCCTTTGACATCAATGGAAAAGGGCAGAAACACATTTAATCACTGGTACTACTCCTGAGGTAGAGTAGTCAACCCTTCATCAGTCACTGAGGACTGATGCACTCCTGCTATCTCTAATCATATTTAGGGAAGGGAATTACCCCCAACTTCTCCCTGAGATACTCAAAAGTATCCTTAGGTAGAGACTTTGTGAATATGTCTGCTAGCTAATCTTTTGTACTCACACAATCCACTATTACTTCTTTCTCTACTACTTTCTCTCTTAGGAAGTGATACTTTATCTCAATATGTTTTGTCTTTGCATGCATCACAGGGTTCTTTGACATATTGATGGTTCTAGTTTTATCACAATGAATAACAATAGGATAATCAATTTGAATGCCAAAATATTTTATCATCTTCTTGATCCACACAATTGTAGAGAAATTCAATGCTGTTGAAACATACTCTATTTCTATTGTTGACTAAGAAATATAATTCTACTTTTTACTTATCCAAGTGACAAGTCTATCACCAAGGAATACAACTCCTCCAAAGGTACTCTTTATTTCATCCACACATCCTTCCCAATCTGCATCTGTATATACATGAAGCATTACATTCTCTGAATTGGGATACCATAAACCATAGTTTAAGGTTCCCTTCAAGTATCTGAATATTCTTTTTATTTCCATGAGATGAATTTTCTTAGGTTCTATTGTAAATCTTCCAACAATACCAACTGCATTGGAAATGTATGGTCCTATTTGAGTAAGATATAAGTTTACCAATCATAGACTTATACAAGGTTATGTCTACTGCTAGTGAATCATCTTCTTTTGAAAGCTTACATCCTATTATCATAGGGGTACTTACTGGCTTGCAATCATTCATCTTGAATGTCTTCAAGATCTCTTTCACATAATTAGTCTAATTTATGAATATACCTTTGTCTGTCTATTGCACATTCAATCCCAAAAAGTACTTGATAGGTCCAATCATGCTCATTTCAAATTCACTCTACATTTCTTTGGCAAATTCTGCACTAAGCTTATCATTACCACCAAAGATAATGTCATCAACAAATATAGCAACTAACAATAATCCATCAAATGTTTCTCTTATGAATAAATTACAATCTCCTGCTCCTTTCTTGAATCCAATCTTAGTCAAGTATCCATCAAGTCTTTCATACCATGCTCTAGGGGCTTGCTTAAGTCCATAGAGGGCTTTCTTCAATCTACATACCATATCAGGTCTATCTGATAAGGTGAATACTTCAGGCTTCTCTATGTATACTTCTTGCTTTAATTCTCCATTCAAGAATGCAGACTTAACATCCATCTGGTAGACCTTAAAGTTTTTGTATGTAGCATAGGCTAGAATCAACTTTATGGCTTCCAATCTCCTTACTGTGGAAAATGTATCAGAGTAATCAATTCCTTCTCTTTGCACATATCCTTTACATACTAATCTAGCTTTGTTTCTTACTATTGTTCCATCTTCATTCATCTTGTTTCTGAATATCCATTTGGTTCCAATCACATTCTTATCACTAGGCCTAGGGACTAGTTTCCATGTGTCATTCTTAATTATCTGATCTAGCTCTTCCTTCATTGCTTCATGCCAATCTGAATCATTACATGCATCTTCTACACTTAAGGGTTCAATCTGTGATAGTAAACATTGATGAGCTACAACTAATTTAGAATTAGAATGAAGAATCTATAATTCAAGATTACTGAGGAGTTGATGATTAGTTAATGCAAGATGATTAAATCAGTATTATGTTGTCATTGATGTCAACTAGCTTGACAATACTTATCTTGTAAGTTACTATACAGACATATCTAAAGGAAGGTGAAGGAGATGAAGAATAGAAATATCTACATAAGGAAGATGTATATGACAGATGAGGATAAGGAATACACTGAGTAACTTGTTGATGAGTCTATGACTTGATGGAATTGACTTTATTATGTTGCATTCATCTATGATGAAGAATAGAGCTAAACAACACAAAGTAGTGTTGTCGGTAAATGAAGCAATTCTAGTATACATCGATGAAGTGTAGTGTATACTAAGCACAGTATTAACTGAGCAGTGTTCACCGACACATTTCTTTGTTAACCGAGCAAAATAAAAAGGAATTAAATGATCAGTTTAGCCGATAAAGTGATGAGCTATAAAGTGCATGAAATTGAGGTAATAGATAATGTTTGTTATAAAGATCAATGGCTAACATAAACCAAAAAGGATCTAATGGAGCATATTGAAACGTGTCACTAACACATCAGCCAAGGGAGCTCAAAGCAGAAAAATCTATGAATATGATTAAGCGGCAAAATCTGATGGAGGAAAAGAAAATGATTTACTCATCTATATAAGAGACATTGGTTTCATTATGAAAACATGCCGAAAGAAGAAGAAATTGCAAAATAATCATGTGGAGATTTTTTTCTGATCATACTGGTTAATAAGAACCAAGCTGCAGAATAGTTACCGAGCTACAAAGAGTTATTACCGACGGACAGTAAGTTGATACAGTATTGAATTTGAAGTGTTATATTGGTCAAAAGTATTTAATGAGATGAACATTGATCTATAAACTACAAATTGAATTTGTATTTAGGCAGATCATCTACTGTTACACATTTAACCATTGTACACAGTTAAATCTCTTAACCGAGTGGACTATGAAAGTCTTTTGATGTTTCATTCATAGAGTGAACATTGTTATCTTCTCAAGCCCATAGTGACTGTTGGTTGGATGATAAATTCTGGTCTAAAATCCTCTAACAAGGTCACACCTAATAGTGTGTTTGTAAACCTTTAATAGGGTTGGGTCTTCACCGACCTCACTTCAGAAGAGTGAACAATTTTGGGTTTCCAGTCCCAGGTGGTTTTTCCCTTCATAGGGTTTCCACGTTAAATCTCTTGTGTTATGTGTTGATTGTGATATTTTTTTGTTGTCATACTTTGCATATTACATGTTAGATTTGATCAGTAATTTCTATAAAGTTTTGATTGCAAATCGGTAAATACACAGATAGTGGAAGTATTTTATGTTTACCGACGTGCAGAAGTAGTAGAATTGTTTTGGTTTATACATTTTGAATTGGGACACTGGATAACTGATTCCCCCCCCCTCTCAGTTATTCTAACAAACATACCTCTTCATTTGTTGTGGAACCTTTTGCTTTTGATCTTTTCATGACTTTACTATTCAGATCTCCAATGATGTCTTCCTTTGAATGATATCTAGATGTGAATTTAGGAACATTAGGAGTGACTCTCTCATCTGATTTTCGAGATTCTTCTTCACTAGTTTCAGGGTCATTGAACAATACATCAATGTTGTCAAATATTTCATCAACCACTATTTCTCTAGAGGCATTTTTAGGTTCTTCTTCAATCATAGGTGCATAATCATAATATCTTTCTTGAATTATAAACTTCTCATCAATCTTGACATGAGTACTTTCAATGATCTCCTTTAATATCAAGTTATAACATCTATAAGCTTTGCTTTTAGTAGAGTAACCAAGAAAAATACCTTGATCACTTCTTGCATCAAACTTGTCAATTGCTTCATCTCTCTTGATGTAGCACTTGCGTCCAAAGATTTTGAAGTATTTGATTGTAGGTACATTTCTAAACCATAGCTCATAAGGTGTCTTGTCTGCACCTAGCCTCAATTGAATTCTATTGATAGTGTAGATTGTTGTATTGACCACATCTCTCCAATAGGTGTGTGCGACCTTTCCTTCAATCATGATGGTGTGTGTTGTGTCTAGTATGATCCTATTCCTTCTTTCTACAATTCCATTTTGCTGAGGGGTTCTAGGAGCACTTAGCTATATCTTTATCCCATTTTCTTCGTAGTACTCATAAAATCTATCAGAGGTGAATTCTCCTCCTCTATCTGATCTCACACATTTAATCTTCAATCCAGACTCATTTTCAACCTTAGCCTTGAATGTTTTGAACTTGTTAAAGGCTTCTGATTTATCTTTTAAGAACACAACCCACATCATTCTAGAATAATCATCAACAAACAAAATGAAATACCTTTCACCATAGTATGATCTTGTTTGAGTTGGTCCACATAGGTCTGTATGTATCAGATCCAACTTGTTCTCTACCAAATTTTGCTTGCTTCTGATTGACTTCCTTACATTCTTTCCCATCACACATTCCCTACATATTTCATCAAATGGTTTTGCAATGCTAGGAAGATCTCTTACTGCCTTTACATTACTTATCTTTACTATGTTATCAAAATTGATATGACATAGTCTCTTGTGCCATAGCCAACTATCATCTACTTTAGAAACAAAACAACTTGCTTTTAGATTAAGCTAAAAAATATTACCTTTACTCTTTGATCCTGATGTAATCATTTCTCCTTCCTTGTTGTTGATGACGCTCTTGCTGTCTTTGAACTCGAATTGGTAACCTTAGTCAAGAAACTATCCAACACTCAGTAGGCTATGTTGCAAACCATCAACATGTATAAAACATCATTAGTGTTGTTCTTTCCATCCAAGGTGATGGCTCCTCTACCAATGATAGGTTTAGGAGTCTTATCTCCAAATCTAACCATGCCTCCTTTGTATCTATCCAAATGAAAAAAATCTATCTTTGCCTCCTGTCATGTGATGTGAGAAACCACTATCAATGATCCAATTTGTCATGATGTCTTCTTGTGAAATCAGTGCTAACTCTTGTGTATTCTTTTTATCTTCAAGAGAAATAAATTGAATTTCTTCCTTTGCTGATTCTTCATCTAATACTCCATCTCCAGCATAGTAACATTCCTTTGTATACTTAGGCTTGTAGTTATTTTTGAACTTCTTAACTCTTGTAGGACACTTAGATGCAAAGTGACCAATTTTATTACATGAAAAGCATTTGAATGGTAATTGACCTTGATATTTTCCTTTTCCTTTCTTTTCTCTTTTAGCAATCATAACAATGAAATCATCTAGTGCTTTCTCTTCACCATCATCATCAAAATTACTAGAGGTGTTCAAGGATTTCTTACCATGTACTGAAGCTTTGAAGGCTATCTCACTTTTAGGCTCATTCTTCAATCTTGATATCTCAAAGGCTGAAAGCTTTCTGATTAAAGTCTCTCTTTTAAAATCTTTTGTGGACTACATAGTTTCATCTAGGATGCATATCTTGTTGTCATATTCTGGTGTCAAGGTAGTCATCAATTTATCCATTATGTCTTCTTTGTAGATTTCTCCACCATTGTTTCTGATCCTTGCAATGGCTTCATTAATCCTTTAATTGTAAGCTCTGACATTCTCATCAGGTAGCATGTCTAATGTATTGTATATTTTCTTCCATGTCTTTCTGCATGCATTCTTGGCTTGAATATATCCTTCAAACATGTCTTCTAGGTACTTCCATGTCTTATCTAGGCTTTATCTAGATTCTTGACCTCTGAAAACTCATTGTTAGACAAGGCGTTGATGAGTGCTTCTTTGGCAATAGCATTTGAAGTGAACATCTCCTTTTTCTTAAGAGTTGCATCTTCCTTTACAAGATTTGATAAAGAAGGAATCTTAGTTTCTTTAGTAGCTACCTCAAAAATATCAAATGTAATGCACTGCAAATGTGTCATCATCTTGTTCTTCCAGTCAAGATAATTATCTCTATCAAACTTAGGAATTTCTTTTCTAAAGTATGTCATTTGATCAACCTCAATTTGTTAAACTTTCTATCCGAGGCACTTGGCTCTGATACCAATTGTTAGGAATAGCTCCAAGAGATAACTGAGAGGGGGGAGGGGCAAGGTGAATTAGTTATCTACAAGATTCAATTCTTTATCCAATTAAGTATATAAAAACATTAAGCATAAACACAATGAAAGAACACTTAACACAACACCACAATTTTGGTTATGGGGAAACCCAAATAGGTAAAAACCTTGGTGGGAATTGACACCCACTAATAATATGCACTAGTGTATTATTATCCTTGTTAGGAGACCTTACAACCCTATTAGGAGTTGATCTTTACAATGCATTTAGTACAGTGACCTAGTCAAGGGTCAAAACCTATTAGGAGTCTTTTACAATTAACCCTGTTAGGGGTGAGGATGTACTATCTAGGAGCACACTACTCTAAGGGGTGAAGGCTGCAACCTTCTTGTTTAACACATACACACTATATCTGGATCTTGGTGAACTGCACATAGACCTGCTGTCTAGATCAGTTCCAATGAATAGAATATACACTTTACTTGGTCACATAGACCTTTTGCTGATGGCTCAACACTTCACACTTTCTTCTATGCTCTTATCTTTCAACTCTAAACCATGTCTTAGCAATCACAAATGATTGCCCATAAATATCTTTCCTCTAAATGATATAATCAATTCAGCATGTTAGACCCATCTTGAAATAATATTACAGAAACAATACAACTCTCCAATAACACCTAAATTGACTCTACTAAGCACGCAACATAAATTAGGACTACACATCTCCATGTGAGTAGATGCCATGCTACAAACAGTCAGCTCCACCAAATTAACTCCAACTTTCTTCTCATGCTGAATTAAGTCATGGGCTCTTAACTAAACATTCTTAACTCTCCGCTTATCATAAATCCAAGTGTGTATACTGAGATGATAGGTGCAACTATCTCAATCATATAAATACTATCGACTCTTCTAGATAAACTCAAGAAATTGTAACTGTCAACTAGAGACTTCATAACTCAACCTATACTGCATATCTTACTCTGTGTCCATGAACATAACATCATACATATGTCTACAACATAAATTTAAAGGTGCAAGGCTCTACTACAATTGTACTACAAATCACATACATAACTATTTCTGGGACCTGTCAGGGACACTCACTGATATACACAAATGTATTACTGTCTCTACTCAGAATCAACCTCTACATCTATGATATCATGCTAATAACATATTCATGCATCATATATTGAAGGCTCTCTCCATCAGGCTTCCATGCATGTTTCTTACCATATGTTGTCATCAATGACAAACATACAGACAACAAACTGGCTTGTTGGCAAAGCTCCAACAAGCACTTTGGAAGGCAATTGGGAAATAAAGTGTAGAGCTCCTCATTCTTATAGGATTGATGAGGGAATCAAGAATTTGGTACATTATTTTAGAATGACAATACTTGTCCTTCATCAAATAGTAGAGATGATATAAGACATATAATTGTAGCTAATCAATAAGAAAATTATACTAAACATTGGTTGGACATAACACAACATGAAATGTATTTGTTATTTTGTAGCTCAAATCCTAATATAAAGATTACACAAACATTGTTTGAAAGATTGAAGCCATGTTATGTCGGGACAAATAAAGTGTTTGAAACTTGTTGTCGTTATCATATTGAATTTGATCTCCACTATTAGGTTTTTCAAAAATTTGTAGAAGACACTTATGGTTTTCAGTATGCTCCTCCTAATAGATGAAGTGAGCTCACCTCATCCATTTTATGTGACAAAATATATGATGTAGTTGGTCAAATAAATTGCATAAAAGGAATATGTGAAATATGTGCTGATTTGGCTCTTTTTCCTTTAAAAAAATGAAAATATTGATGCAACATAGATGGTAAATTGCAAGAGTTACAAATATGTAAAGAATGAAAAAAAAATTGGGAAAGAATCCAAAAGATTAGAATATGTTGAAGAGGAACAAACCGTTGGAGCATTTATGGAAAAATTTAAAAAATTGATTCAACCCTACATTCATCATGTTTTATTTTGCAAAGTGGCAAGCACAACAATTCCAAACACTGAGAGACAATTTCTCACTTGGAACTATTCTATCAGTTGTTGATTTTGGAGAAAACTATTCCCTTGTTCATAAAAAGGTGGTTCAATCAGAATAATATTTTTCAAAGAAGATTACTATTATGGTACATGTGTGTTATTGACATGCACAGTTAGATTTGGATGGTATTCAGAGCATATTTGAAGCATGGGTCTGTGAGGCCTCACCCCGTGACATCAGTTCATAGCTGATTATTTTACATCTTTAGACTCATGATGACACTTTATTTTATTATGTTGGACTATTGTGACAGAGACATTATATTATGATACTATGTGATGACTTATGTTATGTGATGATGAAATAGGACTCTTACTTTCTTGTTATTTATTAGGTCATGAGCATAGTAATTGATACATCTTTGATTCATATATGATATTGTCATGCCCCTGACAGTTCCAGACTTTACTTTTCTATGTTATGTTATGTTATGTTAGATTTCTTGAGCTCGAACTCTGACTGCGTTCTTTTGAACTTGGTTATTTAGATTAAATATGTTATCTCTATTATTCTCCCAGTCATTCAGGGAGTTATGTCTAATTCTGTCACTTTTTGAGTCCTATTCTGATGACAGAATTGGCTTAGACTGAATTTTGAACATTGGTTTGATTATGAAATAAGGACAAACTTTATGGTTAGTTAATTGTCTGATTATTGATTCATTGTTTCAGAATCCTTAATAATATGTTAGATATGTTTAGAAATGGTTATGTTATTATGATTAATTGTATCTTATGTTTATAGATAGTATTTAGAGTTCTATTGTTATTTAACGTTAATCAAATTCTGAATTCAAAGTAAATGAATTTGATTATATGTATTTTTATACATATAGCTATGAGTGAATGTTTTAATAATAATGTGGTATTCATTTTCTAAAAACTATGTGAATTAACTAAGTTAGTATAATCTATTTTGGATGTTAGTAGGAGGTTAGTATTATGAAGTGTTAGTTATTGGCATTGTCATGCGCTGATATTCTAGATGTGTAAGTTAGTAATTGACTTATGTTATTAACAAAGAAATAAATTAACCTATTCCTAAGTCTTTTATTATATTCTGGCTCGAAACATGACTTACGGTAGGGTTTTAATGCACTTGCTTTTGCATTGAGGTGTTAGTGGGTTTAAGCTATTTCTCAGGTTGTGGAAAGGTACTATGTTGGACATTTGGCAGGTATTGAGTTGTGTTCACTGCAAGAGATAAGTTTTCATTTAATAAGCTTATCAATGGCAAGTCATTGTTGAGTTTGGAATCCGCCATTTGCTCTGGTTAAGGAATTGCAGTTTGTATATGACTCCATTCTTTTACCATGTTATGCTGTGGCATTTTGGGTAAACTGTTGGTTATGGACCCATGTTACTGTTGTATCCTTCTTGATAAGTGGCATGGAATGAAAGGGGTTTTCACGGCAAAGATAAACCCTTCTATTCATGGTCATTTAGGAAGTTGGGTGTTTGTTACTGTTATCTCTGCATTTTGGGCTCTCTTGCATGACATTTTGGCATTCTAAGAAGCTCACCTGGCAGGAGCTAGCTTCGGCATTTCAGTTTTGGATATCTTCCTCATACGAATACCAAGCAAGGGCATCTCTTACCTTAAACTCTGTTTCCATTTTATGAATCTGCAAATGAAATAATGGAATGTAGGTTACTACTATCTGTTAGTCGATAAAATGTGAAGTTCTGTGTTTGTACATTTGGTGAGTTCGGTCATGAATCAGTCTTTTCTTTCTAGGATAGATTAGAAGTTAATCTAGTTACTTAATGTTGTGAATAGTGGGGAAATGTGGAAACATACGACTGTTTAGCAAGTGTTTTGGGTTTAGTGTGGTATTAAACACGTCTTTTATATGCTGTGTTCAAGCATAATGTAATAAGGGATATCTCTGTTCTGAGTATGAAGTTGTCAATGTTCTAGTTAAGTCTGTGTTGATCTATGGATTATAGATATGTAGATGTTATATGGATATATCCTTTTGTGTTAGGGTATCAATGTTTACTTGCTTAGGACAGTGTTAAGGGAGTTAGTCGGGTTTGATAATTAACATATCAATACAGTATGGAACCAACATGATTTTTTGTGTTAAAACTTCTGTAATGGTCTTCTCGCACTGTAAATGTTGTTAGGGCACTGTAGTATCATCTCGCATTCAGTTTGTATAGACTTGGTTAGAAGATGATATCGGGTTTATCTATCATTGTTATTAACTGAATTTTGGTATCGATGTTTTCTCTTAAGCTTAATTGTGGAAAAGGGAATTAATGGTGTTTCATAGTGTTTTAGATACCTATCGTATTTAGTGTAACACTTGCAACTTAAGTTTGGATTAAGGTTTTTCTTTTGGGCGAACTCTTTTGGTTATCTAGTGTCGTTCTTTTTTGTCAAAAGGTTGTTTGTCACTGTATGTATCAGTTAATAAAGGAATGTGGATGTCTTGGTTATGTCAAACTTGATTACGAGTTTTATGATCATCAGTAAATAACACCAGTGTCTATTACAGTTGTTACGACATTAGGAAATGTTAAGGGATTTATAGGAAAGACAATTCCTATCTGGTACAGACAATAAGGAAAAGAAAAGAAACACTTTGGTAATTTGATTAAGAGGTAGAAGTCGGTTATTTTCTATCATTATTTTATATATTCGGCAGATTAGTAGAATAATAAGGTAGTTGTTTTTCTACGACAGCACTGTGAAGATTAGTGTGGTTTTCTATTGCATATTCATGGACTTGAACTATTAATTATAGTTTATGCAATTAGATATATAATAGATGATATAATTGTCATTCTAAACTATTAATTACAAGCTTATATGATTACATAAACATATATATATACCTGCTGGGATATGTATATGTATACACAGTCGTGGTGTATACATGTACATACGCCAACATGTATATAATAGATGCTATGACTATCAATCTGAACTATTAATTACAAGCTTATATACTTATGTATTCATATATACATATACCTGCTAGGATATGTATATGCATACACAAGCCGTGGCGTATACATGTACATATGCCAACATGTATATAAATGGTATAAACTTGTAATTAATAGAGCAGGGTGTATGGCCATTTAGTTTAATAATTCGATTATGGTAAACTAGTATGTTTGTTAAAAGTGATGGGTGTTGTGTTGATTCAGTTAATGAATGATTATGTTAGCTCTTTTCTATTCAATGGAAACATGGATTTGATATGGATATTTTATTGTACAGTTACAGTTTTAATGTTAAGTTAATATGGAGATTATTTTATTTGGTTTTAGAGTTGTGATCTTTTCATCTTTCGTGAAACATCATGCTTATGAATGTATGATAAGGAATATGGTAATATGGTTTTATAGTGGTTTTCTGTTTGCTATTTCAATTTTGTAAATTGATACATTAGAAACGGATTGTTAGTGAAATTGTGTTATGTAGTTCATTTCACTGCTTTTATTGATTGCTAGATCAAGTGTTTTTGAGATAATGCAAGAATGATCCATAGATTGGGGGCTGACACTAGTCTAGTACCTTGTGATGATAGAATTTTTGTCAATTGTGACTGACACTAGTCTATATCCTTATGGGAAAGAATTTCTGTCAGTTGTTTAATTAAGTGATAATTATAAATTCAAGGGTTATGGGTTTTCAATTAACAAAGATAAAACATTATGGTTTCATCAGACATAATGGATTACTATGAGGTTCCTTACAGATACATAGCGTAGGTCCTTATGTGGACACCCATGAACTATTGGATCATTGCTTGTCATTTTCTTTGCGAGTTTATTTATGTTAGAAAGAAATTTAGTGCTTGATGATTTTGGTGTAAAATGAAATTATGTTATTTAGTTTTCAATTACATTTGTATTTAATCTGCATAAATGTTATATTGTACTGACTTATATGGTTGCAGATATTTGGAGATGATTCATTTTCTTTATCATTGTGACTGAGCCTTGTTTGTTGTTTGCATTTGTGTTCATTTTGATTTTCAGGTTTTAGATGGATAAATCAATGAATATGGGACAGTGGATAGCAGTTGTTAAGTTTTATGGGAAACAGATCATTTCATGGTTATTAGTTATCAGATCTATTCGTAGAATGTAATGGACTTGGAAATAAGAAATTTTGTTTAGAGACTTATTCTTTGAATAAAGAGTATTATTATTACTCTGATGTAAATTGATTGTAAACTATAAAGCTCTAAGAAGCGGTTGTTATGATTGTATGTAGCAGTTTGCAATTTTAAGGAAAAAAATTTATTACTATGGTTTTATGTGAATTTATTTATGGTTGTTTCTTCTTTAGTTTCATCTTTTATCTTTGAGTATAGATGGGGTGTTACAGATATCTTGATGTTACATTCATGTTAGGAAAAATTATGAGAAATAATCATGACTATTATGTTAGATGGATTAACATGTATCATTTTATTCTTGACTTTATGTGCTTTAGAAATGTAATGTTGAAATGATGGGAATTATTATGAAATGCAGTTAGAAATTATGATGTTAAGAATGTGATTTTTAGATATATATATATATATATATATATATATATATATATATATATATATATATATATATATATATATATATATATATATATATATATATATATATATATATATATATATATATATATATATATATATATATATAATATTTGACATTTCATGAGCTACTGATGCTTTGTCAAGTGTGTAGGTAAGACCATGGAAATTTCAGGGGAAATCAAATATGGATATTTGTAAAATCTTGTTAAGCCAAGGTTATCTCCAAGGGGATAAATTAACCTCGTTGTAAAGTGTAAATTTTGTAAAGTAATGCATGAATGTAATTGTTGTATTATGTTTATTTTACTTTATTATTTAGTCTACTTGGAATGCCATGTGTATTGTGTGTAAGGTGGTTTATTTGTGGTGTCAATTAACACATGTCTTGTGAGTTGGCATGCCCAAGTGTTTAATGTGTGTAAGTAGTCTCTATTTTTAGGGGCCATGAGTGGGATTCTCTTTCATTTTCGGATTCATTCTTTGAGTGGTCTTTTAAGTGGCTTTTAATGACCATTTAAGTTAGTGGAGGTTAAAAATAGGCTACCCCATAGTGGTGTCATATGTTGGGGGTCAAATTTTGACTATTGTGATAGTTTTTGACTATTTTTTCCCTCCCAAAAGATGCTCTTTTGAAAAGTGACGAAATTGGAAGAGCCACTCTTCATTTTGAATTTTGAATTTGAATTTTCCCTCTTTGTTTTGAAAGGTTGAGGGTTTGTCTTCTTAAGGAGATGGAGGGAAAATTGTTGGCTAATTGCCCACTCTCCAAATTTTGGAGACTTGAGAGTTTGTGAGAATTTTGGTTTTGTTCTTGGAAGATTTTTGTGTTGCATAGCAAAGGAGGAGACTTGTTGGAAAGCTCATCTCAACCCTCTTGCCATTAGCTTGGATCAAGGTTGGATTCTTGTATTCTCTTGTTACTATTGTTATGTATAATTTTACTTCTTTACCTACATTGTGTGAATGATGGTTATTCATGTAAAAGTTCATGGCTTCTTGTCTTTGCTTGTATATGTATTTTCTTTTGTGCATTGTTTATTGGAGTTGTGCAAGGCCAAGCTCACCCTTTGGGAGGGAAGAGAGTCTTGATGGGTGAAGGGCATAAGTTGGGACTACTTTTCTAGTGTAGAGAGGAAGGGGATAAAGCATGGATGTATGTGCATCCATGTGCCATTTTTTTTTGTGTATACTTTTGGGGGTCATAAGGGTGTGGTTATGGTGAAGCATATGAGAAGGGTGGATGGTTGTTTCTATGGCCTTGTGAAGGCATATTGTGCAAATTTTGGTGCCTTGTTGAAGGCTGGTTTTCTATTGTACTTTGGCATTCTCCTAGTTGAGTAGCTTCCACCTTCACCCTTACCATGGGTCCAAAGTGACTTAGGTTGTGCTAAGCCTTGGAAAAGGAAATTTTATGTTTATGCAATGGTTGTTGGTTTTTGTTGTGTGTGCTTGATGTATGCATGTTGTTTTCCTATCCATCTTTGTTTTCCCCTAGCTCGGGGGTGGCCATGAAATGGCCTAGGTTGGGAGGTGAGCCTCCATGGTCTGTTTGGCTTTGTTTTGCAGATTATGAAAGACTTATCTTATTGGTTTGATGGAGCTAGTTGAAAGTTTAAATGTGACCACTTCATGTAATTGGGATGATTGGCTTTGAGCCTTTTGTAATTGTTTATTTCAAGGCTTTGTTGAAAAGCCTAGCATGTGATATGCTTGTAAAAGATAGATTACTAAGTTATTTCTTTCATCTCATGAAGTTGAAATGTGTATGAGAACATTGTAATGTTTTCCCTTATTTTGAAGTAATACATCATTGTTGATGCTTGAAGTTAGTTGAAATGTGTATGAAATGTGAAAATCTATCTCTATGTTTGTGTATTCAAAGGTTTATTTATGCATGTTTATCTAAGCTCTTCCTTAAGAAAAGATCTATTTCCAACTTGAGAAAATTCTTTAATTAAATTGAATATTTTATTGTTTCATTCTTGGCATGGAAGAATAGTTTATTTAATCTTTTATGTGGTAGCATCAAGATGTCCTTAGAATTAATCTCCCTCTTTTGTGAATAAGAAGGAATAGAATAAAGTTCATTTCATGAAAAGACATCAAGAAATGAATGCTTAATAGAATTTGTGTTTGAAAACTAGCCTAAAATTTTTTAGAATTAATTACATGTTTTATGATTTATAAAAAAAAAAAATACATATATTTAATAAAGCACAATTTATGTATAAAGGAAGTTTATATAAAGACCATGGACTATAGATCTTTTGATTTCTTTTTATAAAATGAATTGGTTGTATGTTTTAGATATATGATTTATATAAGTCTTTATATGAACTACTCTCTGATTTTGCTTATAGCCCTCATTGTTTCTATTTATGAAATCTCGTAGTTATTTTAATACAATGTATATACAAAAATTATATTTGATACCTTTCTGTTCATTTATCAGAACTCATATATATATATATATATATATATATATATATATATATATATATATATATATATATACTCTGTTGTGCATTAATTTGGCTACCTATATTATTATATATATATATATATATATAACCGACTATATATATATGTAATAATATAGTTTGCATATCTTAAAATCGAACCATGCACATTTTTATTTCATAAAGTTGAAACGAAATTAATACCAAGACATAACAACTTTATTGTTTACCATAGCATTAGTTTTGGTACCAGTTGAATGGTACAGTTTTCTTGTCTTTGATTAATCTTTCTACATATATATATTATTATATATGTATACATGAGACATTACCCATGTATACATATATAATAATATATATGTATGTATTTAAGTTTTTTTAGCACTACGCATTGCATGTTAGAGCCACGCAAAATACAACCTAGCGGTTAGTAATCGAAACCCTAGCGTGGATAGTGGTGTGCCCTGTCACCAGCAACATATGCCGCTGCGAACAGTGGCATCACCACTGGTGCAGTGGCTAAGGCCGTTGCTCAGTGGTAGTGCCACTGCGAGCGGGGCCATGCACTACCTCTACGAGCAGAGCCCACGCTCGGCAACTCAAACCCCTATGCGCTTCGGCCCTAAAACACATCTCCTTAGTGTATTTCATCTTTTTAATTTTGCATGCTCCATTTTAACCAGATTCATTTTAAAGATTTTCCATATTGTGTACTTTGAAATGCTTTGTTTTAAATAATAAATTTTATAAAAAGATTGTCGTCCCATTCTTTAAAAGTGTATACATAGGAATGATTTATCAGCAGCGCTCATAATAATATATATCACATGGGTTAAGTGTAATTACCCTACATGTGGATTGATGACAAAATAAGGATTTACGATTTCAACTCTTAAACATTCGCAATCACTGATTTTGATTTCAAAAATAAATAAAAATATGTTGATACAAAAATTACGATCTTAACATAAATAAGATTAAATTAATACCAGATCTATGAGCAAGAAGAAAATTATTGGGATTGGTAACTATAACCATATCCATACTCTTTGGTGCACATCACCCTAAATAATTAAACTTTCAGGCATACTAGAACTTTAAACAACCAGAGATCTTGCACCCTCCTGACTGTTGGATCTATTCGATTTTTCTTATTGTAACCCCTGGTATTTACTCGAGTCTACACAGGAATGAATACACACCTATGTGTATACACATCTATGCATGCTTGGGTGAATACTCACTCTAGATTACAGAGTTTCTTGACCCTCTACTGCAACCTATTTAAAACTTCAACAATGGAAAATTTGGGTCCTAGGCTAAAATGTATTAAGCCAATCCCCTTATTTCAGATTAGGGTTAGGGCTAGCCAAGAGCCCTTCTAGATTTTTCCCATTTTAATTATTTTTTAATTATTTTTCCTTTTTATGAATCAGTTGAATTATTAAATTGTTGATTGCTGATTTTTCCTATTTTATCTCCTTTGGTTGTGTAGATATCTTTTTAATAATAGTCTTTTGAGTCTTTTGTGCCTTCCCTATTATTTCGGGATTTAATCCTGGATATAAGTGACTATAGATATCTTATTCCCATAATATATCTTTTAATATGTATTTTGGAATTTCTCTTAAATATTATAAACTTTATTTATTTTATATGTGTTAAGTATAATATCGTACACACACACACACACACACACACACACACACACACATATATATATGGTGTTTTATTTAATGTACTAATCATTTGTACATTAGGTGATAATCATCCTAATAAAATATTACCAAATTATAACTTGGACCTTATTTTAGTATTCAAATTTGCATTGTGCCTTGCTGCATCCCTTATAACTAATCTAGGCAAGATTAATGATGCATATTTCAATCTTTTAAATAATATAGAATCTTTGTCTTAATTTTATTGACTCTATTCTTATGGGATGATTACTTTAGGGATTGCATCCCTCATGCCCTCATTGGTTGAACCCTAGTTAGTGTATTTTTCGACTTTGTGCACCTGACGAATTAGGGAATGTCGGTAGGCCAGCACATGCCTCGAATTCCCTCAAGATTTAGGTGTATGGGTTGATGTTACGATCTTATGTTACTATTTTCAACCTTGTAGGATGAGTTTTAAAAAAAAATTGTTGTGTGTGTTTTGCCCTAATTTTGGGCATGACAGGGTCATCAAGAAGGAATATCATTTTTATATAAGTGATGATAAAGAGCATGACATTCATTATGGAGAACACTACTCGAAGATATTTTTTGCAAATTTGAAAGAAAGATGCATGAAAATTGATAAACATAATATTTGGTTAGGTGGATGTGCTGCACAATTCAAATCATCCAGACCATTTTATGCACTATGTAGATATTGTGTGTGTGAGTTTGTGGTCTGCAACACAACACTTCAAGAGGATAATAACATCACTTGTTAGAGAAAATAAGCATTTAATTGAAAGAACTAACAAGCAAAAGCATCCTATTGCTCTCTAGTTAGTGCAAGTATGAAATAAGGGGTTAATTGCTCTCAGATTTGACCCTTAAATAGTGACAATCTACACTAAAATGAGAGATTCAAGAGTAAATGCATGAAATCAACTAGATCTAGAAAATATTTCCAAATTAAGCATGAAACCCTAGCTTCTTTCCATTTTAACAAAATTGAAGAGTTCTTTAATTAACTAACCATGAAAACAACTATCCAATTAAGGCATTAGTGAGAAAATTCTCCAAGCATGAGATTTCAATAATAAAATATTATGAAGCCTCAAAGTTCAAGTATGTGGAAGAAGTATATAAGCATTCAAAATATCAAGAAGCTAGAGAGAAAGAAGCCTTTGAAAAGTCTATTTTATAGGAGTTTGAAGGAATTCAACGGTGGAGATGCATCCATGAGGAGTGGTTGAGATGCATCTTGGCTTGATCCTTGATCCATGTGAAAGCCTCTTAATCATTAGAGTGTGTTTGTTGTGTTTGTTTGATTTAGGAGGTATTTATGATTTTCTTTTAATTAATAACTCTAGCGATGCATTTGGTGGGATTGAATTAATTAAATAGGCCTAGAGTTAATTGTCTTGATTTTGCTTGAAACCTTAGTGATGAATGCTTGATTTAGGATTTGATGGAGTTTATTGTATTTTTGGGACTTATGCTAATAATCAAAGATTGAATTAACATAATCAAGGTTATATTCTGAATTAAGGGCAAATAGGGCCTTAGGTTCTATTAGCCCAATTTTAGGTGACTGCATTTTCTGCTCTTTGAATTGCTTTGCGAATAGCACAGGGATTCAAAGAAAATTTGATTCAAAGCATGATCTAGGAGATTTATAGAGCAACGAGAACTAATCTGAACTCAAGTGATTTATAGAGTGGTGAGGACCTGTAGTACCCTGCCCCTAGTCTAATTTTATAAACTTTATGATTATTTTAAGATGATAGATTATATGTTAGGAAAACATTTATGTTTATGATTTTACTGACCCCATACTTTCACCTGTATGGATGATGTGTTTATTTTATATTTCTGTTTGATGTGCTTGATCTGTTATATAGATTATGTATGTACATGCAAGGTTTGTATGCAGGTTTGTAGGTACCAGGCATCGACTTCCCTGAACTGTCAGGATGAGCGTGCCCTATCAAAATAGCTCAAATGGTAAGAGAGGGGAGATAACACGAGTCCAAATCCTAACCTAAGCCATATTATTGTCCTGAAATAGTGGACAAGATTCTGTTATTCCTACCCTTCCTAAACTCATCCAGTTGATGTGAGTTTATAATCCTTTCCTTGCATTTGAATGTGGGTCCTTGGGTCCTTGTGATGCTTTCAATTTTGGTGCTTGGCGTATTTTCTATAATTAGATTATTTAATTTGATTAAAAACTATAATTTTAATAAATTGGATCTTTTCTATTTTTAGTCGTGAGAGATTATTTATTTATTTATATGGAAATTAATTAAATGCAATTGTTGAGTGTGGTTGAAATATTTAATTAATGAGAATTAATTAAATATCTTCACCCTAGAACTATTTAATTTTAAATTTAACCTATGTTCAATTGAAATGTATTTGTTAATTTGAGATTAATTGTGCATGTGGAAATTATTTTAGAATTAAATGATTTATTTTAATTGAATGCATTAAAGTTGCACAATTGAAATTGAGTAAATTTTATTAAAGGTATTAGTTAATTTTGGTTAAAGTGTTCTCAACAAAAGGAAAAGTGAAAATAGAGTTGAGTTCAACTGAAATTGAACTACAAACCAAAGTTTAAATTCATGCAAGCTTTTGGAGAGTTGAGTTTTCAAACCCTAGCAGGTGGAAAAAGAATTCCTACATGTTGGATATTTTTTCCATAATTTTGGGAGACAGGTTTTGGGAGGAGAATTTTTGGAGAGCTTATGTGCTTTGAATTTTGGTGAATTTGGATTGCTATGGTTGATTGTTGTTTTGGCTACATTGTGCATCTGGATTTTTGGTGTTTGCATCATTCGTGGATTCAGATCTGTAGGTTAGATTCTTACACAGAGGAATCAGGTGTTTACAGATCTTTCAGGGTTTCCATTTCAGTTGTGTGCATTGGATCTAAGGTAGGATCTAAAAATCTCCTTTTGTGTTTTTTATTTTGCAGTTTGATAAATTTCTATGTCTGAATGATTCCGTGTATATCTCCTTAGATCTGTCTGTCTTTTCCTTGTTTTGGGTATTAGAGAAACCCTTGAATCTATTATTTTAGGTTTTGATTAAATTTTAGCACAGCAAGGTTATGCTAGCAAAATTTCATTAGAAAATTGCTTATGTAACTCCTAGAAAATAAATTATTAAAACAAGACTATAGTTTTGACTATAGGGTTGAGAAAGTAATTTATCCATTAGATAGAAGAAACCAATTTTTGTTAAAAATCAATTTGAGCATAATTTTGTATTCTGGTAAAATGAATTTATTCTGTGTAAAATATATGCAGTCAAATTAATACACAGTCAAATAAAAAACTTAGAAAAGCAAAATAAAAATAAAATAAAGTCAAATCTAAAGAAAAAGACTTTTTAGTATGTAAAATTTTGATAAAAAGTTGTTTATCCCTTTTCTGGAAAAAAAGTGCAGAGGCTTTACATTTTCATTTTCGGAAATTCTTTCTTCAAAAAAAATTATATATTATGCTCTGTTAAAAAAAAAGGTATGCATTGACTTTATAAAAAAATATAATAAATCTAATAAGAAAAATACATACTAAAGCATTGGGTTTTTGTTTGTTTCTAAAATGTAAAAAAAATAATAATAATTTCAAAAAAAAATTATTGAATTTTGATTGGGGCATGCACCCCCACGACAGAGCCTACCACCCTACTGATGGTACCTACTGGTACCGCGCGACCTGGTGGTAGCAATAGGTACCGTGCGATAGAGACTAGGTCTGATGGCGGCACCTATGGTTTCGTGCGGTAGGAGCTTGGGAAGGGGGGTGTGGGATCCGTCCACCCCCCGAAAAGGTTTTTTTTATTATTATTATTTTATTTTTAAAAATTACATTTTATCTAATGTAAATTTTGGTTTAAAGACTTAGTTTAATTTAATTTTTATTTTATTTATTATTTTCATTTTATTTAATTTCAATTTATTAAGTTTAATAAATTGTTTAGTATTTAGTTTAGATTTATTTTGTTAATTCAAATTTTATTTAATAATTAAAGTTTATTTAAGATAATTATTAATTTAGTTTAATTTAGACAAATTTATTATTTTATTTTTGGTCTAAATTGCTAATTGATAGACTTTCATAGAATTGTTAATTATGATGAGTTGATCATAAGATTGATCATAGATTAAATTGTATGTTTAATTATAGATTTATGTATATGTATGTAAATCTGTATTGGTTAAGTAAATTATTTATTTCTAAATTCATGATGATCATAACGAACGAGTTAAGTCATTATTATAAGATCTATATATTTATACAGTAGTTTTATAGACAATCTTACATCATTGGGCTAATTTTTAGATGACCATGTTTTGGAATTGAAGTGCATCTATTGAAATTGGGCTTTTTTTTCTCTGTTGACGTTATAGAATGTATATAGGGAATATTCTTTCATTATGGCATTGTATTAAAGTTGTTGATTAATTAATCTCAACAGATTTATGTAATTTTATACTTAAATTCAATTATGTTCAATATGAAAATTAAAGTACTTATGAAATTAGATCTCAGCTTTCTACGGTGAAAATGTGTCTTCTTCATGCCTGAAGTGTTTTCTTTTTCTTGTTGTATTTTTGGGATACTAGAAGACCTAAGGAGAAGATAGAGGTCGGGGTTTGAGTCAATTGTTCTTGTGTTTAGTATTATGTTTGGATGTATGTGTGAGATCTGATTATACCCTGACTTGACCATATAGGCTCATGATGTTTTGTATTCTACTTTTGGTACCTTTGTAATCATTCCTAGTTCTTGTATGTGAAACTAGATTTGGGATTACCTGGTTGTGTACCTATTTGATCTATGTGAGATCTGTGAACCTAGGGTAGTTTACCTAGATATGTAGTAGGAGGTGGCTTGCAATAAGCATCGGGGCCCACAAGTGGCTGCCAAGATCACTTATTTTTAAGTATCTATAATCAAGTGATAACATAACATAAAATTAAGAGATATTAAAATGAACCTAACAATATATGTTTCCTCGCCTTGGTTTATTGCTAGTACAGACTAAGGTGGGAATGGAGAAGATGACTAGCTACCTTTTAAGGCATGAGTTGGCATAGTTGATGGCTTCGTCTGTATGAGAGGTCATTGACACCGTGTATGGTCACTTGGGTGTCAAGATCTAGAGAGATTACTAGGACAAAACTCAAGGCTTAGACATACATGATGACACCTCCCTATGCATAGTCTAGTTATCCTACATGTGTCGGTTGCCTCTCGAATAATATATCTTACCCTGCTATCTTTGTTCACCTTGAGTTAGAAAGCTTTCAGGATCTCTTCCTTAGATTGTTTTATTGTTGATGTTTTTTATCTGACTGGGATCTATTGTTATCTCCTCAGCACGGTAGGAGTGGACCATTTAGGTTCACGAGGTTAGGTGGTAGTGATTCTTTTACCATTTGAGATTCTGACATTCGTGTACTAGTGCTGGATGATCCCTGTAGTAGTTGATTCTTCTTGATCTTCATTGTTGGAGATGTGTTCTTATTCTTCTTCCTTTTTGTGATATTGTATCATTGTATTAATTATTCAGAGATATCATGTTGTTCTTCTTTTTAGTTATTGTATTACATACCTTGCGACATGTGTAGTGGATGTAGGTTATTATGGATACCTTATGGTACCAGTTATATTTATGTTATCTTTTATGTGATGTTTCTTTCATCTTCCATTTGTTTATATGAGTTATGTAATTATATCTAACCTAAATTAATTAATTAATATTCACGTAATCTTCGTCATGGAATCCTTGAGAGTTGTAACCTATATGAGTTGTTCATTTCATTATATTGCTTCCGCATTGTAAAACTTTGATGTTGTTGAATGTTAACCCTTTTTTAAGAAAATTATTTTACAAACTTAGTAGCATGTTTAGGTTAAGTTCTCTTGGGTTCCCTAGCGGGGCATTACATTTGGTATCAGAGCACCGAGTTCTACACTGGGAACTCTAGGAAGTAGAGTGCCCATTATATGTTGATTTTGATTATCTATTGTGTTAGGTACCCTCTCTAATGCATCTAGGGTGAAGTACCTTTGGATGTCATGAAGCGATTACTCCCTTGAGTGTGGCTACCACTAGTCACCTTGTTATGTGAATGTTTTATTATTGATAACTTATTTTGGTTGATTTATGAATTGTTCATGATGTGTGGGGGCTAGCATTGAATTTTTTAAATTTCTTATTATTGGATTAGTCACCTAACTCTCTTTTCATTATCTATTTTGTGATGCTAGTCACACTTAATTTATTGTTGAAATTGGGAGCTCTCATGATTTAATGTTGGACTTGTGATTCCCCCGCTTGGGTTTTACCTTTTTGAGTTTTGTGGTGGCTACTCCGAATGTTTGATATTGTTGGACCTATTTTGTGATAAGTGTTGTTTCTATCATGTTCATTATGGGCCCCTGATATTATGTATAAGGAAGGACATCATAGAGATGGTACTATGTTTGCATGAGTGTTGCATTAGCTATGCTTGCATGAACCTTTTTAACTGATTATATGATGTAATTATGAATGTGCTCTTTATGAAATTGATTGCTAGATGTTTTCTATAATGATGAATGAATAAAGTGTAGATATGTTTGAATTGTTAAATGTATGATTGATCAATGTGATTTTCAATTTATTCCTAAACCAAAATTATATTGCTCATAATGACTATATACCATGTTCTTATTTGATGGCTTGTTTTCAGATGTTGTATTTTGTTTTAGTAAATGCTTTGTGTTTGAGGGATGCATACCCCTATCTATTTGTAGGCTTCCAAGAGTAAGCCTAATCCTAGGGGGGTGGATGTAATACCCCACCCCTAGTCTGATTTTATAAATGTTATGATAATTTTAGGATGATAGATTATATGTTAGGAAAACATTTATGTTTATGATTTTACTGACCCCATACTTGCATGTGTATGGATGATATGTTTGTTTTATATTTCTTTTTGATGTGCCTGATGTGGTTGAGGGACGGAGTCGGAGTTACTTTCTTGCGAGATCCACATGACCAGCCAATCCCCGCCATTGTCTATTACATAGATTATGTATCTACATACGGGTTTTGTATGCAGGTTTGCAGGTACCGAGAATTGACTTCCCTGAATTGTCAAGATGAGCATGTCCTATTGCAATAGCTCAAATGGTAAGAGAGGGGAGATACACGGGTCCAAATCCTAACCTAAGCCATATTATTGTCCTAAAATAGTGGACAAAATTTTGTTATTCCTACCCTTCCTAAACTCATCTAGTTGATGTGAGTTTATAACCCTGTCCTTGCATTTGAATGTGGGTCCTTAGGTCCTTGTGATGCTTTTGATTTTGGTGTTTGGCGTGTTTTCTATAATTAGATTATTTAATTTGATTAAATAGTGCAATTTTAATAAATTGGATCTTTGTTATTTTTAGTCATGAGAGATTATTTATTTATTTATATGGAAATTAATTAAATGCAATTGTTGAGTGTGGTTGAAATATTTAATTAATGAGAATTAATTAAATATCTTCATCCTAGAACTATTTAATTTTAAGTTTAACCTATGTTCAATTGAAATGTATTTGTTAATTTGAGATTAATTGTGCATGTGGAAATTATTTTAGAATTAAATGTTTTATTTTAATTGAATGCATTAAAGTTGCACAATTGAAATTGAGTAAATTTTATTAAAGGTATTAGTTAATTTTGGTTAAAGTGTTCTCAATAAAAGGCAAAGTGAAAATAGACTTGAGTTCAACTGAAATTGAACTGCAAATCAAAGTGTAAATTCATGCAAGCTTTTGGAGAGTTGAGTTTTCAAACCTTAGCAAGTGGAAAAACAATTCCTACATGTCAGAGATTTTTGCCATAATTTTGGGAGATAGGTTTTGGGAGGAGAATTTTTGGAGAGCTTATGTGCTTTGAATTTTGGTGAATTTGGATTGCTATGGTTGATTGTTGTTTTAGCTACGTTGTGCGTCTAAATTTTTGGTGTTTGCATCGTTCGTGGATTCAGATCTGCAGGTTGGATTCTTACACAAAGGAATCAGGTGTTTACGGACCTTCTGGGGTTTCCATTTCAGTTGTGTGCATTGGATTTAAGGTAGGATCTGAAAATATCCTTCTGTGTTTTCTGTTTTGCAGTTTGATAAATTTCTATGTTTGAATGATTTTGTGTATATCTCCTTAGATCTGTTTTCATTTTCCTTGTTTTGGGTATTAGAGAAACCCTTGAATTTGTTATTTTAGGTTTTGATTAAATTTTAGCACATCAAGGTTATCCTAGCAAAATTTCATTAGAAAATTCCTTATGGAACTCCTAGAAAATGAATTATTAAAATAGGACTATAGTTTTGACTATAGGGTTGAGAAATTAATTTACCCATTAGATAGAAGAAACCAATTTGTGTTAAAAATCAATTTGGGCATAATTTTGTATTCTAATAAAATGAATTTATTCTATGTAAAATATATGCAATCAAATTAATACACAGTCAAATAAAAAACTTAGAAAAGAAAAATAAAAATAAAATAAAGTCAAATCTGAAGACAAAGACTTTTTAGTATGTAAAATTTTGATAAAAGGTTCTTTATCCCTTTTATAGAAAAAAAGTGCAGAGGCTCTACATTTCCATTTTTGGAAATTCTTTCTTCAAAACAAAATATATATTATGCTCTCTTAAAAAAAAGGTATGCATTGACTTTATAAAAAATATAATAAATCTAATAAGAAAAATACATACTAAAGCATTGGGTTTTTGTTTGTTTCTAAAATGTAAAAAATAATAATA
Source organism: Chamaecyparis obtusa (assembly GCA_027943335.1). Lineage (NCBI taxonomy): Eukaryota > Viridiplantae > Streptophyta > Pinopsida > Cupressales > Cupressaceae > Chamaecyparis > Chamaecyparis obtusa. Next base: position 31,642 of record BSBK01012759.1, read on the forward strand.
ATAATTTCAAAAAAAAATTATTGAATTTTGATTGGGGCACACCACCCACGGTAGAGCCTACCACCCTGCCGGCAGTACCTACTGGTACCGTGCGACAAGGCTAGTCCCTGCCAGCGATACCAATAGGTACCGTGTGATAGAGTCTAGGTCTGCCAGTGGCACCTATGGTGTCGTGCAGTAGGACCTTGGGAAGGGGGGTGTGGGGTCTGTCCCCACCCCCCCCAAAAAAAGGTTTTTTTTTATTATTATTTTATTTTTTAAAATTACATTTTATCTAATGTAAATTTTTTTTTAAAGACTTAGTTTAATTTAATTTTTATTTTATTTATTATTTTCATTTTATTTAATTTCAATTTATTAAGTTTAATAAATTGTTTAGTATTTAGCTTAGATGTATTTTATTAATTTAAATTTTATTTAATAATTAAAGTTTATTTAAGATAATTATTAATCTAGTTTAATGTAGACAACTTTATTATTTTATTTTTGGTCTAAATTGCTAATTGATAAACTTTCATAGAATTGTTAATTATGATGAGTTGATCGTAAGATTTATCATAGAATAAATTGTATGTTTAATTATTATTTTTATGTGTATGTATGTAAATCTATATTGGTTAAGGTAAATTATTTATTTCTAAATTTATGATGATCATAACAAATGAGTTAAGTCGTTATTATAAGATCTATATATTTATACAGTAGTTTTATAGATAATCTTACATCATTGGGCTAATTTTTAGATGACCATATTTTGGAATTGAAGTGCGTCTATTGAAATTGGGCTTTTTTTTCTCTGTTAAAATCATAGAATGTATATAGGGAATATTCTTTCATTATGGCGTTGTATTAAAGTTGTTGATTAGTTTATCTCAGCAAATTTATGTAATTCTATACTTAAATTCAATTATTTGCAATATGAAAATTTAGAGTGCTTATGAAATTAGACCTCAGTTTTCTATGGTGCAAATGTCTCTTCTTCGTAACTTGAGTGTTTTCTTTTGTTTGTTGTATTTTTGGGACACTAGAAGACCTAAGGACAAGACAAAGGCGAGGGTTTGGGTCAGTTGTTCTTGTGTTTAGTATTATGTTTGGATGTATGTGTGAGATCCGATTATACCCTGATTTGACCATATAGGCTCATGATGTTTTGTATTCTACTTTTGGTGCCTTTGTAATCATTCCTAGTTCTTGTATGTGAAACTAGATTTGGGATTACCTGGTTGTGTACCTATTTGATCTATGTGAGATCTGTGAGCCTAGGGTAGTTTACCTAGATATGTAGGAGGAGGTGGCTTGCAATAAGCGTCAGGCCCACAAGTGGCTGCCAGAATCAGTCATTGTTAAGTATCTATAATCAAGTGATAACATAATATAACATTGAGAGATATTAAAATGAACCTAACAAGATATGTTTCTTCGCCTTGGCTTAGTGCTAGTATAGACTAAGGTGGTAATGGAGAAGATGACTAGCTGCCTTTTAAGGCATGAGTTGGCATAGTTGATGCCTTCATCTATACGAGAGGTCATTGATGTTGTGTATGGTCACTTGGGTGTCGGGATCCAAAGAGATTACCAGTATAAAACTCAAGGTTTAGACGTACATGATGACACCTCCCTATGCATAGTCTAGTTATCCTACATGTGTCGGTTGCTTCTAGATTAATATATCTTACCTTGCTATCTTTGTTCACCTTGAGTTAGAAAGCTTTCAGGATCTCTTTGTTAGCTTGTTTTATTGTTGATGTTTGTTATCTAAGTGGGATCTATTGTTATCTCCTCAGCACTATGGGAGTGGACCATTTAGGTTCACAAGGTCAGGTGGTAGTGATTCTTTTACCATTTGAGATTCTGACGTTCATGTACCAGTGCTAGATGATCCCTGTAGCAGTTGATTCTTCTTGATCTTCATTGTTGGAGATGTGTTCTTATTCTTCTTCCTTTTTGTGATATTGTATCATTGTATTAGTTATTTAGAGATATCATGTTGTTCTTCTTTTCAGTTATTGTATTGCATACCCTACGACATGTGCAGTGGATGTAGGTTATTATCGATACCTTATGGCACTAGTTATATTTATGTTATATTTTATGTGATGTTGCTTTCATCTTCCATTTGTTTATATGAGTTATGTAATTATATCTAGCCTAAATTAATTAATTAATATTCACGTAATCTTCATCATGGAATCCTTGAGAGTTGTAACCTATGTGAGTTGTTCATTTCATTGTATTGCTTCCACATTGTAAAACTTTGATGTTGTTGAATGTTAACCCTTTAAAAAAAAATTATTCTACAAACTTAGTAGCATGTTTAGGTTAAGTTCTCTTGGGTTCCCTGGCAAGGCATTACAGGACCACTCTAAAAGATTTATAGAGCAGTAACGAGAACTACTTTGAATTTGAGAATTCTGAACTTGATTGAACGAAATCCTACTTGTTTTGAAAGCTATCAATTCTAAACTTGATTGAACAAGAATTGACAATACCAATTTTGAACTTGATTGAACGAAGACCAATAAAATAATTTTGAGCTTGATTGAACGAAATCTTGCCTGATTTGAAACTATCAATTCTAAACTTGATTGAATAGGAATTGATACTATCGATTTCGAACTTGATTGAACGAAGACCAATAGAAGATTTTGAAAAGAATTTTTTAGTTTTAATAGTCTCAACTTGATTGAAGAAAACTGTCGTGCCCCTGGTGTTTAAAGAATTTGATTCAAAGCATTGGATTTTTTGAATGATTATGCCCCCTCGAAATCAAAATTAGAACTAATTCAAATAAACTCATTAGTTTCAAGCATTTAGAAAGATTTACAGTGATTGAAATAATCTTGGATCAAGCGTAGATCAATTGGGAAGAGTTTTCAAGCCATTTAGATCAATTTTAGTGTCCCAGAAGCACTATTTTGACCAAGTTTGACCAAGAATTTGAGAGAGTTGACCAAGTTTGACTTGTGTTTAAGCAATATCTCAGCATGAAAACTTGATGTTGTATTGAGAAACTCACTTTCTACTTAATTTGGCCCCTGTTTGATTGTAATTTGACCATGTTTGGCTTCTGCCTTCTGAATGTTGACTTTGTTTTGTAACTCTATTTTTAATGCCCCTGAGTGATATAAGTCACATGTTTCAATTTTGGTCCCGAAATGAAGCCTCTATGATGTCTTAACATTAATGTTCCTTAGGGTCTCAGGGCTCTCGGGAGGCTTAAATAGGTCAAAAAGTCAATTTTTACTATTCATTTTGACTTTTATCCCTTAGAAATTTACTGAACTCTGAGCAACCATGGTGTTCCCAACGGAGAAACAAAAATTCAAGATGGCTAGGTGACACAACCGATCGAGGCATTATGCACCACCTGTGACTATCCGATAACGAACCTTGTCAATTTGAAATTTTTTAATTTCACTCATTTTTGAGCATTTTATAGGCAATTAGATTTTGGATCATATCCCATATGTGGGATCACATCTAGTAAAACCCATGTCACTTCCTACATTCTAGATCACTTCTAGGATTTCCTAGATCGCACCCCAGTGGGTCACATCCGGGAAAATTCAAGGAAAATTCAATTTTTTTATAATTCTTAGGTACAGAATCGTATCTGGGATACCGGATTGCATCCTAAATTTACTATGTCACTTACAGGATTTATAGAATCACATGTAGTTTTTGCATCGCATCCCAGATTTCTAAACTTGCATCTAGGATTCTAGGATCGCCTTTGGTTTTTTCTAATTTTTGAGTCAAGTACACTTGTTTTTCTAAACTTTGAGCAATTTTTTGACCAATTTCTCTTGCCTAATGCTGACATAGTGCCCTTATTTTTTGTTTGTGCAGACTGATTTTGGTGTCATGTCTTTTAGATCCCTAAGGCCAACCCAGGTTTTGGCCCTTCATGATCAGCTGAGTCAGGAGGACCAGCAGGTAGTCAAACGATGTGGTCTATGGAGTCTAGTCCATTTACCTCACATTCTAGTGAATCATGGCCTTCTCATAGCATTGGTGGAGTAGTGGCATTCAGAGCACATCTTCCATCTACCGACTAGCGAGATGACTATCACACCAGAGGATATGTGGCAGATTCTACATGTATATGTGATGGGCACTCAGATAGAGTACGAGGCATATGGGCCCTTGAAAATTGCTGACGTGAGGAGAGTATTTCAAAATGACACAATCACAGGTCATTATTTGATTTGGGACCACATGGTCACCAACTATGTCTCTTTGCCTGTATATTTAGCTGGTCTGATAGGTAGCCTAATGATGCTTGATTGGGGTCAACAAGGTTTCATGTGTGGCCGGTCTTGATTCATAGGTCAGATGATTCAGTCCCCCAAGAGATATGCCTAGGGTAGTTGTATATTAGCTTATATGTGCCGTGAGCTTCACGAGATTTTTTACCAGCACTCTAGATCCATGACTGTTGGGAGTGTTGTACTACAGATATGTGCATGGGAGCACATCCTTGTGACCCGTCCCATAGTTGATAGGCACCACAACGATAGGATGGCATATATATATGTACTCTAGTTTCATTTAGCAGCCCCATCTGGCCAAGTTAGAGTATTGGCATCATCTTCTTGATGATGTCACTAATGTAGTATGGTGGTTGTATCTAGATTGTGAGGCTTGGCCCTCAGATGCTAGGTAGATGCCATTTTTCTTTTAGAGAAAGTACCTTGTTGGGAGGACTCGCTATATTATTGAGTGGTTTTTTATTACCTGAGTATGTTGGCAGTATGGGAGAGTTCAGGGCATGTCACAGGAGACATGTCTTTATGCACAGATCAGGAATGGGGAGGCTCAATGGGGAGCCCAATTGATATTTGAGATAGGCATATATGAGATCTCACATATGGAGCATGTTGACTGGGACTACCAAGAAGTTGTTAGTGATGTAGGTGCCACGGATGATTATCATGATCACTACCTCTAGCATCCATACCCCAGGTTTACTGCTCTCGAGGATATCATTCTGCGTATTGAGGATGCACTTGCTGATGATCCTGATGATTATGTTGGTGGTTAGGCCTGAGCTGAAGGAGGTGCCGATAGGGGGAGAGGATGAGATGGAGCCCACAAAGGTGGAGGGAGAGATGGAGATGGAGGTGACAGAGGTGATGGTGGAGATGATAGGGGTGGTGGTGGTGGCGTAGTGGGAAGCGACAGACGGTGAGCCTCCAAGGGAGAGTCTAGCCAGTAGAGACAGAGGAGATTATGGGTCACCCCTCCTCAGATGGATACAGGGCCGTTATTACATTGAGATGAGCATGCATAGAGACCCATAGGAGGCAATGGTCAAGATTAGTAGTAGCAGGCACGTCAGGATCCTCCTACAGGTGGTGACAAAGATAGATTATCACAGTGTGAGCAGGAGAGAGCTGCATTGAGATTACAAGTAGCTACTCTCATAGTATAGTTATCAGAGCATGATGCACAACTAGTACCTTTGAGAGAAGAGAGGGACATGTAGATGGCACAACTAAGAGCAGATATGGATGCTTAGATAGCATAGTTGAGGATAGCCAATGAGACATAGATTGCACAGTTGAGAGCTGAGAGAGAGAAATATGTGCATACTGCAACCCACCAGGGACAAAGGGCTACATATTATTTCACTTTATATTGTGATGTGGTTCCTACTCCTTAGAGAGCTCCATTATATTTAGTTATTACTTAGTAGTCCGAGGGTGCCATGCCACCACCACCACCACCTGGAAGATCATATGCACCCCCTCCCAATCCTCCAATAGAGGACGAGGGGGCCAGTGAGGTGTAGACCTCCTTGATGTTCATATTTTGTATCACTAGACTTATTGTATCTCATTGGATATCTTGTATTTCTACCATTTTTTATCGATGTACTTTCATGTCCTCTGGACTCTGTACTGATACATTATCTCATTGTTTTCATCTTTTCTTTGATATATGGATACTCTGATACTCTCATGATTTGATATGCTGATGGACATTCTTGATACTCTTGTTTATGGACATTGCTGATGATATATTGATGCTCATGTTGATTCATTTTGTTTTCTATCTCTCACATCTAATCTATGATGGTTTTAATTTTTGCACATGTGATATCTGATGTTTGTCTTATGCTTTTGATATTGATGCAATTGTCATACTTGGTCAAGATTAGATTAAGTGATGATAAAATGATGTCATAATATATTTCACTGATATATGCTCATGTTTTTGTTATTTTCAAAGTTTTCATGAATGTATGGATGTATGAGATGTATTGTGATGCGATGTATGGATATCTCATTTTTATTTATGTATGAATGAATGTGGATGCAAAATGCAAATGGTTTTATGATATGAGATGGTTTATGAATGCAAGTGGATATCAGTGATTTATACTCAACCATTTTAGGCTCAGTTGCTTTATGATTCCATGATGCACTTGGTCACACTTGTCGAATGGTTAATGGTTTTTAGAATTTTCAGCTTATATCAAGATACTTTAGATAGATTCTCAGTTTACATCAATGCCTTAGATAGTCAAATCCACACTTTCATGCTTATGCAAGACTAAAATGAATGCAATTTAAAAATGAATTTCAATGAAACTAAAGACAATGAAGTGCATCTAAATCAACCTAATGCAAATTAATATGATATGCAACTAAAAAGAATCCTAATGCATTTGACCAATGAAATGCACCTAGACTAGGACACCTAGGACAGTCATTGTTTATTCAAAGTGGGTTGTTTTTCATCATAGAGCCTTTGTTAGTAGGACCACATTAGGATAGTACAATTTTCACCGATAGATTTAGCAATCCTAAAAATATGAATACATCCTTTTTATTCACCATGTTGGAAGACAATCTAAACATAAAAGCACAGGGCTAGAATGTTCTGTTAGTTACTTCCTATTTGATATTAACTGCTTCTTTTCTAGTGCATAATGTATAAATGTTTACCTGCAATGAACTTTCTTTTTGTATTCATATCCTAGGGTATAATCCAATTTACCATGCACCTTACTAAGAAATAGTTTATCTTTGTTAGTTTTTAAACAGGAAAGGAAATAAATCCAACCTCACTAAGGTTTTCATAGGAAACATGTCGAGGTATACATGGTGTTCCAATCATGATGGAGGAACTTATAGTAGACTCCCATTCTCTATGATTACCTTAGATCATTGGATTTATTACCACAAATAGAAGACAAAGAAAACATCATGCCCCCAGTTCTTGTTTCTCTAGTCCAGAGACATCATCGAGTCACTCAAGGAAGCACAACAATGAAAATTTGATAAGAAGAAAAGTTCATTATCTCTCAACATGATCATTGTATTTGCATAATAGAAATAGAAAGTTGTGATTATAGTGTTTAAAAACACTCTTGATTAATCTTGCAAACACACACATAAGAATTATTATCAATCAAAGATCTATTCCTTCATCCATAAGTGTCTCACCTATTTTAGTGTTTAGAAACACGGTTTCATCATGGCATTGTGTTGAGAAATACATTTTAGATCCTACTGGTTGGTGTTTGAAAACACCGTCGTTCGTACTTTATTGTCAATTGCGGATGAGGGTGGTATTGGAAAATACCATTGTTTGTAGTTTATTGTCAATTGCAGATGCAACATCCTGTCAACGAATGTGATCTTGATCAAATGCCCCCTAGGGAAAATAGTTTACCTTGGACCCTAATGTGGACAGATTCCAGTCTTAGGAAAGCACAATACTCTGATAGTTCTCTTAGGATTTGGCGTGTCACCAAAGTGACTAAAGGATATATACAAATTGATATTTAGATAGGCCAATGGTGCAAGCGTTGTCTTGATAGATAGAGCGTCGATTACAAGTAGTGCTTGTTTACTAGGTTTTCACTACTTGGCCACAGTTTTATTCTATTTTTGCTATCATGGCGTCTATTTACCAGGTTTTCACCAAGACACTTTTTATCTTTTCCAATTTTTTTCTCCTTTTTTATTTTCTTCTTTTTTTTTGGACTCACCATGGCGCCTATTTGCTAGGTTTTCACCAAGATAGTCATTTTTCAAGACCTTTTCCATTGTTTTTTTTTTTTTTTTTCAGGATCCATATTTGCTATTTTAAAACTTTTTTCATGACTCTTTTCACTGTACAGGAGCTTCCTCCAAAATGTTAGGCATAAAACCTTTTTAGATGTAGAGTATTAATTGGATCTAGTAAAACATCTCCTTCAGGCATAGCCAATTGATAGGCTCCTGATCCAAATGCTACTGTAATGACAAAGGGACCCAAGCAGTTGGGTTCAAATTTTCCCTTTTGTTCTCGATTCTGTTGATTCTTAGGATTTTCTCTGAGAACTAGATCTCCTATCTGAAAACTTCAGGGTTTTACCTTCTTGTTGTATCCTCTTGACATTCTCTTCTGTAAGCTTTGAGATGATCAAATGCCTGTTGTCTGCGCTCATCTAGCAATTCAAGTTCTTGCAGTCTAGAGATTCTATAGTCTTCATCAGTGACTAGATGTTTTAGTGATACTCTCAGTGATGGAATATCTACTTCAATTGGTAAGACTATCTTTGATCCATAAACTAGTGTAAAAGGAGTTGCACCAGTTGGTGTTCTAATGCTCATTCCATAAGCCCACAATGTTGGATTGATCTGCAAATGCCAATCCCTTCCTAATTTGTTTACTGTCCTATGCAAGATTTTCAGAATGTTTTTGTTTGATGATTCAACCTATTTGTTACCTTGAGGGTAATAGATTGAGGAATAGTGTTGAGTGATTTTAAATTGAAGACACAACTCATCTATGTCTTTGTTCTTGAATTGGCCCCCATTTTCAGTCACAATCAATGAGGGTATGCCATAATGGCAAATGATATAATTCAAGATAAACATGGAAACTGGTTTTCCATTTTCATTGGACAGTGGGATAGCCTCCGTCCATTTTGTAAAATATTTAGTTGCGGTGATGATGTATTTATGTCTTCTTGATGAATTAGGGTAAATCTGACAACCAAATCAAAGACCCATTGCTGAAATGGCCAATGTGTTATGAAGGGAATCAGCTCTCTAGCTGGTGCATGTATGAGGTTGCCATGGATCTAGCATTTCTTACAAGTTTTTGCAAAGTGGGTAGCATCTTTCTCCATAGTTGGCCAATAGTATCCAACCCTTAGGAGTTTCTTGGCTAATGAAAAACCATTCGAGTGTGATCCACACACACCTTCATGAACTTCTTGTAATACATGATTAGACTCTTCATGTTATAAATACCTAAGAAGTGTGCCATCTAGACTACGTCTAAAAAAGTCATTAGTGATGATTATGTAATGCGATGTTGTTCTTAGGAGGGATCTCTTTTCATTTCTAGAATAGCCTTCAGGAATTGTTTGGTCTTTAAGATAAGAGTAGATATGGGTATATTTGGATAACATTTGGGTTTCTAGGGAACAAACAATTTGGCATTCAGGTGAATCATAAGCTGGGAAAGGGAGTTCTTCCACCAGGAAGTCATAGCGAAATTGGTGTTCTTCCAATTATAACATGGATGCTAAAGTAGCCATCACATCAGCTGCTCTATTTTCTAATCTTGGAATTTGCTGAAATGTAATGAAGACAAGTACTTTTTAAAGTCATCCACCATTATTTTGTAAGGCAATAGATTTTCATCCTTAGTCTGATAGTCACCATTCACTTGGTTGATAATGAGTTGTGAATCTCCATAGATGTGTAATTCAATGATTTTCCACTCTATTGCTAGTTTGAGCCCATTCACAAAAGCTTCATATTCTATTATATTGTTGGTGCATGGAAAGATCATTTTGTATGCTTTGGGAATCTTATATCCTTGTGGTGTGATGAATAAGCATTGAGCTCCTGATCCCTGCTGTGTGAAGGAGCCATCAAAGTATATTTTCCAGGAATGTTCTATTAAGTGCATGATAGATTCATCTAGAAACTCCACAAGTAATGGCTTGTCATCAATCAATGGTGTCTCTGCAAGTTGATCAGCAATCACTTGTCCTTTAATGGCTTTTCTATCCACATATTCAATATCAAATTCACTTAGGATTAGGACCCACTTAGCAAGTCTTCCTGTCAGCATTGCTTTGTTCAACAAGTATTTAAGTGGATCAATTTTAGCTATCAGTTTCACCTTGTGTGCTAACATATAGTGTCTCAACTTTTGGAATGCAAACACCACTATTAAGCATGCCTTTTCAATCATTGAATAATTCAAGTCAAATGTGACCAAAGTTCTACTAATGTAATATATGGCTCTTTCTTTATTGGTCTCATCTTCTTGTGCAAGTAACACTCCTAATGATGTATTTGTACTTGATATATAGAGAAATAGAGGTTTTCCATAAATTGGTGCCATTAGAATTGGAGGATTCATCAAATAATTCTTGACTTGGGTAAAATTTTCTTCACATTGCTCATCCCAAGTGAACGTGGTTCCTTTCCACATCAACTTTGTGAAAGGTTGTGGTTTGTCTACCAACTGAGATATGAACCTTCTTATGGATTGTAGTTGGCCTTGTAATGTTCTCATTTGACTAATGTTCTTTGGTAGTTTCATTTTAATAATTTCCTTCACCTTTGTTGAATCCACTTCAATTCCCTTAGGTGAAATGATGAATCCTAAGATTTTTCCAGATGATACACCAAATGCACACTTCTTAGGATTAATTCTTAATTGGAATTTCTCGATCTTGTCAAAGATTCTCCTCAAATCTTCTAGATATGTGTAGTCCTTATCTTTGACTTTGCCAAGGTGTCATCAACATAGTCCTCCATGTTCTTGTGCATCATGTCATGGAAGATAGTAGTCATTATTCTTTTATAAGTGGCACCTACATTTTTGAGACCAAATGGCATCACATTCCAATAGTATGTACCCCAAGCACAGGTGAATGCAATTTTCTCTTAGTCTTTAGGAGCAATTTTGATTTGATTATATCTTGAAAATCTGTCCATTAGGGAGTACATCTCATAACCAACTGTTAGGTCTACAATCATGTTAATGTTTGGAAGTGGGAAATCATCCTTAGGACAAGCCTTGTTTAGATCTCTAAAATCTATACAAACTCTGATGGACTTATCCACCTTAGAAATAGGAACTATGTTTGATATCCACTCCACATAATCAATAGCTCTAATGAATCTAGCTTTCAACAATTTTTCCAATTCTTCTTTTACTAGCAATGCCACATGTGGATTCATTTTTCTAAGTTTTTGCTTGACAAGTTTTACATCTAGTGAGATAGACAAATGGTGCATAATCAAATTTGTATCCAATCTAGGGATATCTGAGTAAGACAAAGCAAAGTTGATCTTCTTTTCTTTGAAGAACGTTGTGAATTGGATCTTCTCATCTTATGTTATGCAGTCAAGGATGGTGGATCCAATTAAGGATAGTACAAACCTTGTAGCCAAAAGAACTACACAATAGAATACTCAACAAAGCAGCACCAATAATTGTTTAACACTGATTTTCATTAACATGCCTGACTGTAAGGCCTTCTAGGTTAGGGCCAATCACAATTAGAAAACAAATCTACAAGATCCACAACTAGATCTAATACAATCACTAGCTAGTTCAGCTCTGAAGACAATCAGAAGCTGATGGAAACCATAAGGTAGATCTAAACTTGAGCTCGCAAGCCTCCAAACAATCTCCTTGTTCCCATCTATGAAAACCCCTAGCTCTGCTACAAACCAATATTAGATTACAATCTGATCTGCAAGATCATCAAGAACTTTTCCACAACTTTGCTTCTCTGAGATCTAGATCTGCTAAGTTATTTCTCCTCTATCTATCCCTAAACATCTACCCACACACCCTTTAAATACTATTCATCAGCCACAAGTCAGCCCGATGAAACCCTTAACTCTCCTAACAAATAATTAAATGTCATACAAGTCAGCTTACAAAATGTATACAAATATTTAATTTAGCATGTCGGCCCAAATCAATGGCTACCAACAATAAATGCACCAAGTCAGCCAAATAAATCACACAGAACACTAGTCAGTAAGTTGGAACTACTGAGCATCAGTGAATTAACCGAGAAATCTAAGAATCACTGAGCACTAGCATCGACTGAGCATCGAAGGCATGACTAAGTAACACTATCACCAAGCACCAAAGACTACCGAGTTCCTTCAGTGACTGAGCTTCCTTCAATGACCAAGACTGTCAGTCAAGGCTACAACTGAGTAAAACCGACCAAAACACAAATACTTATGCAGTTTCACCGAGCACACAGAATGCCCCTACCTTAACCTTGGGTGCCCCTGCATCAGACACCCCAAGTTCCAAAAGATGTTCATATGTGAGAAGAACATCTTCTAGGGTTCAGCACATAGACCTCGAACTAGTTCTTGACATACAAGTCCTCCACCTTTTCTAATTGCAAATTCTTCCACTTTTGTTTCCTATACCTCTTCAAATCTTTTCTAGGAAACATACAGGTCAGTTCTTCCAACTGATCATTCATTTTCTCTGGATCCACCAACTCAACTCAAGAGCCAATACTCAAGCTTCTCCTACCAAGAGTTGTATCCATCAAATGCATCATTGAAAACTTCCTATCATCCTTTTCAATAGAAAAGACATTTTTCACACAATCATAAATAGCTCTGCAATCATATTGCCAAGGTCTACCGAGAAATACATCACAGCTATTCATCTTCACAATGTCACATAACACAAAATCCTTATACTGGCCAATCTGAACATCAATGAAGCATTGTTCTCTAACTTCCAAAGCATGATCATCTTGTAACCAACCAATCCTATAAGGACGTGGATGTTTCATTCTATTCAAACCAAGTTTCCTAACCATGTCCTTAGCAACAAGGTTATTAGTACTACCACTATCAACAATTACATCACAGAGTTTACCTTCAGACTTGCATCGGGTCCTAAACAAGTTACTCCTCTGACAAGGTTCATCCTTTGTATTGAGAAATGTTCGCCGAAGTAGCAAGTTCTTTGATTTAGGTTCATTCTAAATGTTTTCATTTACCATAGCAGTTCGTCGGTCAACCTGCTTCTATTTTCACTCAAAAGAATGGTCTCCTTCCTCTCCACAATTATAGAAAGTACCTATAAAGATAATTCTACATGTCTTCTTCTTAGGTTCCATAGGTTTCTATTCATCTTCTGCATCAGTCGGTTTATCCTTTTCCAAATGATCAACTTTCTCCTTCCCTCGGGAGTTATTAGGTTGTTTCCTTTTCAACTTATCTTCTACCTTTAGAGCATACTGATAAGCATCTTCTACGGAATCAATCTTCAGCATACCACACTCATCCTAAATATTGAATCTCAAACCATTCACATACCAAGCTACCTTTTCCTTACCAAGTTCTTTGTGTCCAGACCGAATAGTAAGTTTGTAGAATTCCTCGGTATAATCTTCAATAGATAATTCCTTCTATTTTAGATTTTGCAACTTCTTAAACAATTCAAGCTCATAGTCAGCCGGTATGAACTTTTCTTTCAACTTAGTCACCATCAACCTCCACCGATTGATCTTCATTCACCTTCATCTTCTTGGTCTCTTTGTAATTCTTTCCACCAAAGAGTAGTATGTCCTTTCACCTTTATCTGTGCTAATCTCACCTGAAGAGGATCTTCAATTTCTCCCAGCTCAAAGAAATCTTCAAGTTCACCAATCCAATCAATCAGATTGTTAGGTTTCAAAGTACCAGAGAAAGTAGAAACTTCCATTCGGTAATTTCTAAACCAAGCAACAGATCTAGGTAACTGAGTAGTTTTTTCTTCACTAGATCTATCCCTCTAGTCATCACCACTAGATCCAGCTTGTTCAAATTCTTTAGCAGCTTCTTCATAGCCATCCTCAGTACCAACATTTTGAGGTATACCAATAAAAGATCTCATGATCTCAATGACCATGTCATTCTTCATCAATTCCATCTTAGATCTGATATTTGATTTCATCTTCTCTGTGATCTGGGATTCCACAGTATCATAAAGATCAGAAATAACTCTAGGGTCCAATCTTCTTGGAGGAATCCTTAAAGATAAGAGAAAACCTCTACAACAAACCCTCACCGACCACCTTGTGATAATTTCCAAGTTAGATGCAAGTCAGATTGCAATCTACAATCTTGCAAACAACTAGGGCACAATTTCATAAGTTCAGTGCTACGAATATGCAATCAAGATCTAATCACCAACAAGATAACTTCACAAGATTAGCCTTGCTAGGTTATCTTCTACTCCACAAGACCAACTTTTTCTCTGATAAGAACCAGAAAAAACTTCAAATCTTCAACAAGACTAAACCTTCAGCTCTGATACCACCTTATGTAGTCAAGGATGGTGGATCCAATTAAGGACAGTCCAAACCTTGCAGCCAATAGAATTACATAGCGCAATACTCAACAAAGCAGCACCAATAATTGTTTAACACTAATTTTCATTAACATGCTCGGCTGTAAGGCCTTCTAGGTTAGGGCCAATTACAATAAAAAACAAATCTGCAAGATCCATAACCAGATCCAATACAATCACTAGCTAGTTCAGCTCTGAAGACAATCAGAAGCTGATGGAAACCCTAAGGAAGATCTAAACTTGAGCTCACAAGCCCCCAAGAAATCTCCTTGTTCCCAAGTATGCAAACCCCTAGCTCTGTTACAAAAAAATATTAGATTACAATCTGATCTACAAGATCATCAAGAACTTTTCCACAACTTTGCTTCTCTTAGATCCAGATCTGCTAAGTTCTTTCTCCTTTGTCTGTCCCTAAAAATCTACCCACACACCCCTTAAATACTATTCATTAGCCACAAGTCGGCTAGATGAAACCCTTAACTCTCCTAACAAATAATTAAATGCCATACAAGTCAACTTACAAAATGTATACAAACATTTAATTCAGCATGTCGGCCCAAATCAATGGCTACCAATAATAAATGCACCAAGTAGGCCCAACAAATCACACAGAACTCCATTCAGTAAGTTAGAACTACCAAGCATTAGTTAATTAATGAGCAAGCCAAGCATCACCAAGCACCAGTGTCAACCGAGCATCCCAGGCATGACCAAGTAACACTATCACCAAGCACCAGAGACTACCGAGTTCCTTTAGTGACCGAGCTTCCTTCAATGACCAAGACCATCAGTCAAGGCTGCAATCGAGTAAAACTAGCCAAAACACAAACACTTATGTAGTTTCACTGAGCACACAGAATGCCCCTGCCTTAACCTTGGATGCCCCTATATCATTATGTTAATGATTGAGCAATGTGAACTAGCTGAGGAGATTTTTTTGTTCCCAAATTAATGGGTTGTGTAGGTTCAATCAAAACCAATGACCTTTCTTGAAAATGATCTGGGAGGATATCAAGAATCACATCCTTCGGCACCTCAAAGAGGTTTTCACCATCGGATATGTCTTTTTCTTTTTCTCTTTTAGGATCTGATACTGCCACTAGGTGGTTTTCACCATTAGATCTCTTGTTCCTTTTTCTTTTTCTTTTTGAGACTGAGAAACTTGATATCCTCCTCAGTCATGATTTTGCTCTTTACACTGGTGGAAGAATGGAAGAGTTCACAAGCATTAAGATAATAGTCTATGGCATAGTCATTGTCAAAGGATAGAAAGCTTGCGTTTGTAGGTTAATCCCAGTCTATCAAGTCAGGGTATTTTAAAGACAAATATTCAACAGGTTCAAGAGACAACACCATGTTGTTATCACAGTTCGTAACTTGCAAGATATCTTCTATTAAAGTTTCTTCTAAATAGATGTTAGGATTATTAGAGTCATGTTCGTTATTATTAGAGTTCATGTTAATGTTATGCAGATCTAACTCTAGTGATCTAACATTAGAACTTTCTCCTTCTTCAATCAAGACTCTAGGAGAAAAATTGTGTATCACATCTATCTCTATGTCCATGGTAGCATCAGAAAGGACATCCCATTCATAGTCATGTGAGTCTACCTAACTATAATCTGAAACCCCCAAGAAGTGGGCAATAGTCATGGGTACCTCATCTTCTTCATTAGTATGATTCTCATCTTCTTGAAATGGTTCTTGTGGATTCATTTCTTCTAGTTCTTCATCAAAGTGAGATGTGTCCAAAATAGGAACACCTTGTTCTTGTTCCTCTTCAGGTTCTTCTGTTTGTTCTTCATTTGGTTCTTGTTCAACATTAGTACCAATTTCTAATAGTGGATCTCCTTGCAATAGTAGAAACCTTTCATAAGAAATAGGTTTTCCTTCTATTTCTTCTTCATCATCTGAATCTCCTGATGTATCAAATAGTGGACCCCTTTCTGCTATAGGATTGAAATCTAGCTTCTCTAAAGCCTAGTCCAGTCTTGTCCTTAGGATTTCTAAAATCCATGTGTAGGGGTTCTACTAGTCCTTTGTTGTTTTGTCCCAATGGTCATTTTCCTTTGTACCCCATTTGTTTCATAAGTTCATATCCTTTCCCATATTTTCTTGGAAATATTTCAACATGTTTAACATTCCCATCTTCTTTGGGTTCTTTGTAAAGCCATTGCAAAACAACCTTTTCTTCATTCTCTTCTTTTAGGGATACTTTTGCTTTCACCATTATGATCCCTTCATGTATAGTCAAAGTGTTTCCATTGGAAGGTGTAAATGTAAATGAATGTCTCCCTTGTGTCCTAGGAGATATGGGAAGATCCATTAAAGACATTGCAGGATCCATCTTGTATTCACCCATGCTTGTTTCCTAGATATTGATCTTCTTAGCAAAGCTCCTTAAGACCATTTCTTTAGATGTCTCTTCCTTGACAGATCCTTCTTTGTTATGGGGAACCATGCTTTCCATTTGTTTAAGGTTATTACAAGTGTATGTGGTATCTGCTGGAATAGTCACCTCCACTCCATTATGAGGGAACTGTAGACATTGATGATACATGGAAGGCACTACTTGCATTGAATGTATCCATGGTTTTCCAAGAAGAATATTGTAAGCAAGGGGTAGATCAAGAACTTGACAAAGGACATGCTGTTCCACTGGTCCCACTCTGATGGGTAAGAAAACCAATCCTTTAGAGGATCTTTCTTCCTCATCATAGGCTTTAATTGTGATCTTCCTCCTAGGATCAATTGCATGCTCTAAGAAACCCAGTTGGTTTATCAAGTTGTAAGTACAAATGTTCAAAATAGTGCCTCCATCTATCAAGACACATTTGACCTGGTGTTTATGAATAAGAACTTCTAAGTGAAGGGGTTGATCATGTAGTTGGTTCATTGATTTTTCATCCTCTTCAGAAAAAGATAAGTAATGTGAGGAACCCATGTGACCAACCATGGCCTAGAATCTATCCACATCTAAGTCTTTTGGTACATTGGTGCTTAGTAGGGATTGATCAAGAACCTTCCTATGCCTGGGGGAGATTTTCAACAACTCTTGGATAGATATCTGAGCTGTTGTCTTTTGTAATTGTTCCACAAGATTGAATTTTGGAGAGGGCACCACTTGTTTAGACATTGTTGTTGTTGTAGCTGGTGTGTTAGATGCTAAGACTCCTTAAGAGTAAGCTTTTCTTGGCTTTTGTTTACAACATTTGTGGATTCGGCTTTGTTTTTCACTCCTTTGAGAGTGGTCATGTTGATGGAATGTTCACATGGTTCCATCACATTGATTACATTGTCATTATCAGTGTACATGTAGTTAATCTTATTGCTTATAGAAGTTTCTCCTTTTTCATAGTTAGGTAGTGGAGTTTGAAATGCCTTGTGATCATTGTTTGTGTGATGTCCATCTACCTTGAATTTTCCTTTTTCAATAAGATCTTGAATAACATGTCTTAGTTTCAAGCAGTTAGTGGTTGTGTGTCCTTTATTATGATGGTAATCGCAATAGTCATTATCATTCCACTACTTGGGTTTGTCTTCTGGATCCCAAGGTTTGTCGGGATTAGGAATTGTAATGATTTTGTTCTCCACAAGTGATTTTAAAACCACTTCCAAGGTGTCTCCTAATGGTGTAAATGTTCTCTTAGGCCTTGGTGCCCAAGGTTCTCTTCGAGGTTTGTTGAAAGTATTGTTTGTTGCTGGAGTCACAGTAGGATTCAAACTCTTGTTCATTTGAAGACTTGTTGTTACATTGAAAACATCTGGTTTGGGTTTTGGATTAGGAGTATCAACCACTCCATCGTTAACCACATTTTTGTTCTTTTTTGCATATTTTTACTTGTCCTTGGTGGGATAGTACTTGTCTTTATGTTCCTTATTGATGGTAATCTCACCTTTCTTGATTAGGACTTCCTCAATTTTGAGAGCACTATCTATCATTTTGTCAAAGCTCCGTGATCCTTGTAATTGAATTGGGAAATTCATTTCTAGAACCAAGTTGTTAATGAAGATATCCATCTTTTTAGTTTCAAGTATCTTCCTAGCATATCGTGCAAATATTTTCCTCCATCTTTGTAGGAAGCTCAAGAATGATTCTCACATTTTCTATTTGGTATTGCATAGATCCAACATAGTGACTGTGTGTTGGATGTTGTAGGAGTATTTTTGTATGAATTTTTGCACTAGTTTGTCAAATGTTTTTATTCCTATGGGTAATTTGGAAAACCAATCCATAGCTTGTCCACCCAGGCTTCATGGAAATAGCCTCATGAGATATGTTTGTTCATGCATGAACTCCATACTAGTTGTGCAAAATTCTCTTATGTGATCTTGAGGATCTGAATCTCCCATGTACTTGTCATACTTTGGTATTGTAATATTCTTGGGAAATGGAATCATTTTGAGTCCCTTGTCAAAAGGGAAAGGACATATGTGCTCCAAAGAGTATTGTTGTTTTGGTTTGTCCTTTTCTTCCTTGAGCTCTTAAATTTCTATTTTCATGGCAAGTAGTTGTCTAGTTAGAATTGACATAAGACTAAGGTCTTGTTTTTCCTTAAGTTGACTCACATCATAGTCCTTTGGTAACTTCATACCTCTAGAAGCAAGTTCTAGGAAATATTTTTCTTTGTTTTCATCCAAAACTCTTTCAAGGATTTTGTTGAATCATTTTTTGCTTATAGCTCTGTGGTATTCTTTCTCAGTGGGATCTGCATCATCATCATCATCATCATTATGATATGTTTCACAGTATTGTATCTCTTCTTTTTGTCTGTTATGTTTTGTTTGATCATTTTGTTCATGGAATCTTTCATCCCATTGATATTCATCTTGGTTATTCATCTTTGTTTGTCTGGGTGTTTCTATATGAGTAGTGCTAGGTGTAGTACCTATAAAGGATTGATTCTTGAACTCTCTTGTTTCCAATGTGAATATGGGTACTTCTTCTGAGAATGGGTTTGTTTCCAAGTTGTAGGTTTTGTGCCTTGTAACAACCATGAAATCCGGATTGAGTAACCAATGAATGTCTTGTGTTAAAAATGGGTCCGATTGTTTGCAATGTTTGATTGTGAATTCAAGGATGTAAGATTGGGTTTGAAATGTCATTTTATGGATCCAACGTCAAATGGGGTTATAGTGCCCTGCTTATGAGTTGGGAACCAAAGTGCTAATGGGTGTGAAAGTATGAAAGTTTTAGTGTCTAAGGGTGTCAAAGTGCCATGTTTATGAGCTAAGAACTTGGTTGTAACTGATTGGATAAACTGACTCCACAATTGGACAATACAGATTCAGACCATGCAAGGTAACAAGATGCTTTCAAAGATGACTTTCTCAGGTTATTAGATGACTATGTTTTGACAATAGGAAATTACTAATGAGCCAAATGGGTATCTGGAAATGTAAAAAAAATTCTTTTGGAAGGTACAGAAGTGCTCTCTGTCCCAGATACGATCCTAAATAGTGACTGGTAAACAAATTAGAACCTCAGATACGATGCAAGAAATACCGTATGTGACCTAGGAAATGGAATGTTCATTGGATGCGACTCAGGAAATGGTGTGACTACCAGATGCAACTCAAGTTTGAAAAGATATGATCTGAGATTCAAGGTGCCACTCAGGAATACGAGATACGATCTTATGATGATATGAATTTTGTAGTTTCTATGTTTCTTGAAAAATGGGTCATGTCTGTCAGATTCTAGTGACTGTCGGGTGTTTGTAAATGCTTGTAAATGTTGTGTGCTTGTTCATTTGGGGGAAATTAACTGAGTTTTTATTTATAACACACCAATCAAATGTTTTAATCAAACATACCTAACCTTCCTTATACTAGGTAGAGATTGAAACGACTTGTTCACTAACTTAGGAACACACCCAAAGACTCCTCAGAATATCGTAGCCCAATAACATGCAATTGATATTGGAGGCCATATTTGCCAAGTGTTAATGTCAATGGGGGCTTGATATGGTGAATTTCTTGGGGCAATTAGTATTTGCCTCGTACAAGTGATAATAGCCTTTCAGAGGTGATCCGGGTGGCATCTAACTGAATATGGTTAAAATGGAATCACCACTATTCAAATGTAAGAGTAGATAGATATGTGGGGAAATATGAGATCTATTCTCAAATCCAAATTCCCAAAGAAGAGATCCAATTTGATCAACCAAGAGGTTAATGCATAATCAAATCTATCTATAAATAATATGAAAGAGAGAGCAAATCCAATGTTTCCCTATAAAGGAATTATGCTTGAAATCTGAAATAATTGAAATGCAAATACTAACCTCAAATTAGGGCAGATTTGGAAAATGTCAATTTCTAATGTCTATGTGAGGTTTCAGAAGATTCTATAACCTATTTTGGACTAGAAACGTTGATACAAAGAAAACCCAAAAATCTTTCTCCAAGATGAGCTCAGGTCAACTTTGACCCTCATAAAAGGTCAAAGGCTAGATTATTTATTTGAAGGTCAATTTTGACTTTGTTCACAGATCTCGGAAGTTCATTGAAAAGGGTATCCAAATTTGCTCTCAAATCCTAAATCTCACACCTATACTTGCAAGAGAATGGGTGTTTTTTTTGTATGGGGGGTTTGCCTTGGTCAAACCCCAGTTTAGGAATTAACCTTGAAATTGAATTGAAATGTAGTGTGCATAAACAAAACAATTGAAACAAATCACCTCGCTTAAGTTGAAGTCCTTGTAGAGGATTCGAATCCTCAAATCCATAAGTAGGAATACTTCAATGGATGTAGAATGAATGTAAGATGTCTCCAATCAATGACATTTGATCTTCAACACCAATGTTGACTTGATCTTTGCATATGAGAAAGCTTGGATGAATGTAGAAGGATGGATCTTCAAGTGGGCTCCAAAGAGATTAAATCCTTCAATGTCTAACAATGGATCTCCTTGAGGGATGGATGCTTCAACACTTGAATTCTTGAATTCTTGAATGCTCTCACAAAACTTGATTGCTTGATGGAAAAAGAAGATGATGAAAATGAGAGAGGGAGGCCTCCTTTTATAGTGAACTAGGGAACAATCCTCTAGAGGGGCCACCTTGGAGAATTAAATCCCAATTAGGTCCTAACCTTTAGAAAATATACCTAGATTAAATGTAATTAGAGGATTTACCATCTTGAAACTCGAATTGGCCGACCCAAAGGTGGGAAAATAAACATCCCTGAAAACCTGAAACCCAAAAATCATGTATTTTGGAATTTTGAAAGAGGGGGGAAAAATCAAGGTTGGGACTAACATGGGTAGGTTTGACCTTGATCCTAAACTATTAAAGTTCAAGCTTGATCCTGACCTATTCAGGATCTACCTTGATTCTGACCCTAGGCCCAGATCCAGTCAGAATTAGGACAAGAGGTCCCAGGGATGTCCAAAGACCTAGAAATGATACCAGAAAGGGATAGAATGCTAGAGATAGACATAAAATCCCATGATGACTATGATGAAGGCTAGGAGGACCTATTTCTAAGTCCTACCTATAAAATAGATCCATGGAAGAGGGAAAGTAAGGAGAATCCTTGGGATCCTAACCCTAATTTCACCTAGAATGAAGTAGAAAAGAAGTGGAAAGTGGGGAGAAAGCCAAATACATGCAAAGACCTGATCAAGGCACTCAACATGACCCCAGACCACTCACTCAGAGGGCTAAATTCTCTTATCATGGAAGTGCTTCCATTTTAAGATGATACATTAAGCATCCACTTTAGCAAGAGTATGGACTCGATGCAGACTCTTGGTAAAGGAGATCAAAATGAAAAGATAATCTTATCATAATCCAAGGGACAAAGGGAAACCTTAAGCCCCCAGGGACTCAAGTCTTCGTTGACTCCTAGATCACAGTAAGAGAGACATCTCTAGAGAGAGAAAGAAGGTTTGATTACCTCGCCCAATGAGAGCTTATGTCCCATTGTGAATCACACAAGAGAACAACACAACTGGAAAGATGGAATTGAATTGCCTAGTGAATGTAGCTACTCACTAGTCAACCCATCAAGGATTCATCCTTAAGAATATTCTATTCCATAAGAATAAAACTAAAAATAATAGATATCCAATCTTAAGGACACCTTCGACCTTAAGGGATCAAAATATATGTGTATTCAAAATTGGAGGGATCAAGAGATCCAAAAATATAAATCCATGCTTTAAGGATTAGTTACTAATCCAAAAAGGAAGAAAAGTATCTTGAAAAATAATGTGTATTGAAAAGTGTGTGTGTGCAAGAGGTGAGCATAGTGTATGCCCCCACGTTAAAGTCATTGTTGACACTTTAACAGGAGCAATGGCTTTAACAAAAACATAAAAAACTCCACTTATTATGTTTCCACGTCGAGATGCCCCTAGACAAAGACAAATCAAGGGAAATATCACAAAAACATACAGAGAACACAAAAGGGATCTACCTACCATGGGGTCAGTATGATCATAAGATAATATATATATGATATTATTGCAAATCAATTGACATCATTCCCTAAAGAAAGTAGAACTACGATCACAAAGGAGGAAAGATCACATAAGGTATACGAAGGAGAATCTTTTCAGACCATGACATGGAGACCAAAAATAATTAGTGCTACCATATCTCAAATCCAAGAAGATTACACAAGGAAACATTTACGAACAATAACACATTTACAACATAACATTGAACAATGCATAGAAGAATAGAGATACATATAGAAGAATTTGAACAACAGTTTCGATTCCTTTATCACCTTGCACCAAGTAAGTAACAAGGATCGTATAAAAGAATCTAACATTTAGCAAACACATTACAGGAGAAGCACAGTACAGCAAGAAAACACACAACAAAGCTACCACGAAGGAAAAGCCAATCAAGCATGCTGCCTACTCTCCCTATCTTGTTGTATATCATTTAGGGAAGGTGGGTAACTCACAATAGGGACTATATCCAACACAGTAGGAATAATAGCCAATTCCAAACAAAGATCCTCTTGAGAATCACAATGTTCGACACTAGGTGTAAGAGTTAATTGTGATGAAAGCATATTAGGTAAATCAATGTCAATATCAATAGTCTCATATTCATCATTAACATCATTAGTATCATCAAGAGTATCTTCTTCATCTAAATTAATCAAAATAGGATCTAAGATATGAATAGAATCATCATAATCATGCATGTGAACATCATTATTAGTAACAACCTCTTCTAACACATTATGCATAGGTTTATCTAAGGAAGGTAAAGATCTTTGAGATTTAGCATGAGCATGATGCTTTTTACGACGTTCATTAGCAGATCGATTACATTTTGATTTATTTGAAATAGGTTGAGAACTAGGAGGAACAATCATAGGATCCTTCACAGGTTCTTTAGGAAGATCAATAGGATTATTAATCATAGGAGAAACAATCATAGGATCTTTGATAGGTTCGGTAGAAGGAACATGATTAACATAACTAGAAGCCATAGTTAAAGGAGGTATAGAAGGTGTAGGCAAAAGACCACGATTAAGATCCATAGGAGGTAAGCTTAATTCAAGAATATTGTGATTTTTATAGGCTTGATATGATCAAAAAATATTATCAAGTCAAGGAGGACATGAATTAGGTAATGAAGGCCAAAAGAAATCAAGAGCAGCACAATCTCTAGGCCTAGAAGGTTGATACAAACTATGATTAATCATCTTCACTTCTTCATCATGAATGAACTTAAGACACTTATGGATAGGTGAAGCAACAACATGCATGGTAGTTAACCAAGGCAAACCTAGCTTAACTTGAAATTGATCAGAAGTAGGAACTACAACAAAGGTAGTGTTCACAATTTTTCCACAAAGTTCAACCGGTAAAGTAATAGAACCAAATGATGGATAAAGAAAACCATTACAAGTTTGAATCTACACATTTGATGTATCATAAAAGTCACGTTGTAAGATTTTCATAAAAAGATTTTCTTCAGTGATAACATTAACTAAGGATGTAGGATCAACAAGACAACCATGAGTAGGTTTCTGAGTAATCCTAGTAGCAATGTAAAGGGGACCATCAGGAGCTTTAATAGTCTCAAAGTCATCAAAGGTAATCAAAAGTTCCTGAGGTCTTTTATTCTTAGGTTGTTGTCAAGGTTTAGGTTGAGTTTTCATTTTAGGTTTAGGTTTTGGTCAAGGTTGAGATTGAACTTGAGGTTGAATCTGAGGTTGAGGTTGAGGTTGAGGTTGAGATACAGATTGATCAACATGATACACTTGATTAACAACATGATTGAGATCATCCATCTTTGAATCATACACAATTTCCATAGCAGATGGTTGAGAAATTGTATTAGTATCATGCGTAGGTAAAGGGTTCGTATAGATTTGAAGGTTTTGATTAGGAGGAGAGACAAATTTGTTCCCACTACCATTCAAATTATCAACAGATAAAGCATTAGAATAAATTAAATCTTGAATCTTATGTTTTAAAGAATAACATTTCTGAGTATCATGACCATTCTGACGATGATATTGACAAAAAGCATTTTGATCAAAATATTTAGATACAATTATAGCAGGTAAAAGAGGTTGAATAGGAGGCAAAGTAATCATATTAGCAGTTAACAACCTATTCATAATAGCATGTAAAGATTCAGAAAGAGGAGTAAATGTACGATTTAATCGAAAAGCAATGGATGCAAAAGTGGCATTATGAGATGCAACAACAACTTGATCAATAACTGCATTCACTTGTTTATTTATCTTGACATAGTTGAATTTTTTTAACTTGTTTGGAATAGGAGTGGCATCACTCTTATCAACTAGAACAAGAGCCATTGGAGTGTTTATCTCAAATTGACTCACTTGTAATTGATAATGATGAAGCACTACACAAAGTTGTTGAAAAGAGGTAAATTTAGTAAGAAAAATCTTATCTCTACTATCCTTTTGCAAATTTGAAATAAACATATGATGAATATCAATATTAGGAATAGGATAGGAAATCTGAGCATGTAAATGCTTAAATCTACCAATAAATTTAGTTAACTTTTGCTTAGCACTTTGTTTACAATGCATCAAATCAATCAAAGACACTTGCAGACCAATGCTATTTTGAAATTGTTGAATAAAGGCATTAGAAAGTTGTGGAAAGGAATCAATGGAATAAGGAGACAAGGAACAATACCATTGTAAGGCCTTATCATGGAAGGTTCTAGCAAACAGTTTGGCTAAAATCCTATGGTTGTGAGCATAATCACTACAAAGGATTTGGAATGTTTTAACATGATGAACAAGATCTTCTTTTCCAATATAATTCTCAAGATGAGGCATCTCACCTTGCTGAGGAACAGGAGTACGAATAATATCCCAGGACAAGGGACTTCCCATGTCACATGTTGGAATACTAAACTTGTTTTGAGTTAAGGAAGCAAGTTGTTGTTGTAAGGAGGATACAGTTTGAGCCAAACTAATAATAGTTGAATCATTAGAGGAAATAGGAGGAGTAGAAACATTAGACACACTAGAAAGTGTAAGAAGCTATAGGAATAGAAGACACAACTGGAGGAACACTAGGAACTACACTTGGAAGTAGATTGGAATAAGTAAAAGGAACATTATGATATGAAGGTTGTGATGTAGGAAGAGACATAGGAGGAACACTCATAGGAACAGAGGGAACCACCATAGTCACCAAAGGAGTATAGGTAGGAACACTAGGTAAAGGATTAGAAGGAGGTTCAACACTAGTGATATGAGGAATCAACCCTAAATCTTGAGCTTCTTGAACTAAAGATTTAACATTTGAATGCACAAGGTGAGTAATACCATGCAAGAGGTTAACACCTTGATCACTATCATGAAGAACTTTCTTAAGAGCTTCTATAGCTTGAATATAATCTTGATTATGGCTCTCTTGAATAAGCCATTTACCCATTTTATCAAGTTCAGTGGAAAGTTTTTGGACTTGTTCAGGAGGAACTCTTAAAGCATCATCCTCATCATGAGATGAGTGAGAAGATTTTTTCTCCATAGTAGGATTGGAATCATGAAGAATCAAGTTATCATCCAGGATCCTAAGGAAAGGAGAGGAAGATTCAGGATCAAAGGCACCCATGAGTCTACGACTTCTTCTAACCAAAATGTTATAGGTAGGACTAGTGGTAGTAAAGCTCATAAACCGATGTAATGTAAATGAACTAAACTAAGAACACATAAAGCATGAATATGAAATCTAATTAGCACACAAGATCTAACACAAAGGAAAAATCTAATACTAACAGAATAAAAGGAAAACACTATAAAGGCATCCAATTCCACAAAAGAAAGGAGAGTAAGTACGTTGGGTTCACCAAAATGAATATAGTTAAAATGGAACATCACTATTCAAATGTAAGAGTAGATAGGTATGTGGGGAAATATGAGACCTATTCTCAAATTTAAATTCCCAAAGAAGAGATCCAATTTGATCAACCAAGAGGTTAATGCACAATTGAATCGATCTATAAAGAATATGAAAGAGAGAGAAAATCCAATGTTTCCCTATAAAGGAATTATGCTTGAAATTTGAAATAATTGAAATACAAATACTAACCTTGAATTAGGGAAAATCTAGAAAATGTCAATTTCTAATGTCTGTGTGAGGTTTTGGAAGATTCTGCAACCTATTCTGAACTGGAAACGCCAAGATGAAGAAAACCCATAAATCTTTCTCCAAGATGAGCTGAGGTCAACTTTGACCCTCATAAAAGGTCAAAGGCTAGATTCTTTATTTGAAGGTCGATTTTGACTTTGTTCGCAGATCTTAGAATTTTGTCAAAAAGGGTATCCAAATTCACTCTCAAATCTGAAATCCTGCACCTATACCTACAAGAGAATGGGGGTTTTTGTTGTATGGGGGGTTTGCCTTGGTCAAACCCCAGTTTAGGAATTAACCTTGAAATTGAATTGAAATGTAGTGTGCATAAACAAAGCAATTGAAACAAATCACCTCGCTTATGTTGAAGTCCTTGTAGAGGATTCGAATCCTCAAATCCACAAGTAGGAATGCTTCAATGGATGTAGAATGAATGTAAGATGTCTCCAATCAATGGAATTTGATCTTCAACACCAATCTTGACTTGATCTTTGCATATGAGAAGGCTTGGATGAATGTAGAAGGATGGATCTTCAAGGGGGCTCCAAAGAGATTGAATCCTTCAATGGCTAACAATGGATCTCCTTGAGGGATGGATGCTTGAACACTTGAATGCTTGAATGCTCTCACAAAAATTGATTGCTTGATGGAAAAAGAAGATGATGAAAATGAGAGAGGGAGGCCTCCTTTTATAGTGAACTAGGGCACAATCCTCTAGAGGGGCCACCTTGGAGAATTAAATCCCAATTAGGTCCTAACCTTTAGAAAATATACCTAGATTAAATGAAATTAGAAGATTTACTATCCTGAAACTCAAAATGGCCGACCCAGAGGTGGGAAAACAAACATCCCCGAAAACCCAAAACTTGGAAATCAAGGATTTTGGACTTTTGAAAGAAGGGGAAAAAATCAAGGTTGGGACTAACCTGGTTAGGTTCAATCTTGATCCTGACCTATTCAAGTTTGAGCTCAATCCTAACCTAGTCAGGGTCTACCTTGATTCTGACCCTGGGCCTAGATTTAGTCAGAATCAGGACAGGAGGTCCTGGGGATTCCCAAAGACCTAGAAATGATACCAAAAAGGGATAGAATGCCAGAGATAGACATAAAATCCCATGATGACTATGATGAAGGCCAAGAGGACCTATTTCTAATTCCTACATAGAAAATAGAGCCATGGAAGAGGGAAATTAAGGAGAATCCTCGGGATCCTAACTCTAATTTCACCTAGAATGAAGCAGAAAAAAAGTGGAAAGTGGGGAGAAAGCCAAATACATGCAAAGACCCAATCAAGGTGCTCAACATGACCCCAGAATAGTCACTCGGAGGGCTAAATGCTCTTATCATGGAAATGCTTCCATTTTAAGACTATACACTATCATAGAGCTTTTAATGAAGGCATATGTTCACAATCATCTCCCATAGTCCTACAAGTAGGATTGAGGTTGTTAACCCTATAGGAACTTGAAAGTGTATAGTCTTGCAAAGCAAGATTTAAGTGGCTCCACTCTACACAAAATCCAAGTCAGTCATTGGGATTGATCATCAATCTCCCAAGACAAGATAGATCATGTCTTCCAAGGCTTTAGCCTCAAGGAAGCATCAAATTTTATAATGGGGTGGAAGAGTCGACAAAAGACTTGTCCCCACTTGGGTCATTCTCGAGAGATTTTTTCCTCAACCGGCAGGCCCTCTAAAGGAATACAATAAAACAAATAGATAAATTATAGTAAGCTCTAGATTTCTAGTTCTCCATGAAGGAGAAGACCATAATATCCTAACTTATACCACAAATCCCAAACACATCATGCATATTTAAGGTTCAATTACTCCAATTTGATGCCAAATAACAAGCCAATGTTTGAGTTTCTAATTTTCCCTCAAGCAGAAAAGAGCATAATCCTCTAGCTAATTTGCAACTTGATCTCAAATTGTTTAAGATTCCTAGAAAAGTCAAGCATGAAGTTTTTGTTTCGAATTTACTTTAGAGGCAACCTGCATGACAAGCAATAGTAGTCTTTCAATTTTGTCTTGGGCAAATGCCCTGCAAACCACTTTTAGGATTTCAAAATCACACACAAACATCAAATTCACCCATTAGCATGTTAACTTGTTAGAAATCCCAAAATCCAAAGATAATGCTTTAAGAAAAATGGAAAATGCACTTGTTAGCGTTCATTCCTCAATTTAACTCCAAGATATAAATCAACTTTTGAGTTTCTGATTTTCCCTCAAGGGGAAAAGAGCATATTCCTCTTATTGGTTTATAAGGTGAAATTAGATTGTATTTAAGTTCTCAAAACAAAATGCAAGAAGTTCATTTTATCCATTTAAAGAAAATTAAAACAATTAGTTAGCATTTGGGTCTCTGTATTTCAACCTACAAACCACAGTCAAGCTGCCTAAACCTAGAGAAATCAACAATGAAATTCGTTAGGAGTTAGAAAACCCAATAATACAATAAAAATCCCCAGATGCGATCCTAGATTTTCCCCCTAATTTCCATAAATGATGCTATTTCCCAAATGCAACTCTATTTCCCTAATGTGGCACGGATCACAAGATACGATCCTAGATTTAAATAGATGTGACCTTGTTTCTGGATGTGATCCATGAATCCAGTATGCGATCCAAGAAATGTTGTATGCAGATCTTCTTCCCGGATGCGATCCTCTTACAGAAAATTGCACGGCAATAGTTAGTTAAAAATGCAAGAAAATTAGAAAATCTGGGGCTCAGCCCCATGGTGGGTGCTAGAAATGTGTGTGTGAGTTTGTGGCCTGCAACACAAAACTTCAATAGGATAATAACATCACTTGTTAGAGAAAATAAGAATTTAATTGAAAGAACTAACAAGCAAAGGCATCCTATTGCTCTCTAGTTAGTGCAAGTATGAAATAAGGGGTTAATTGCTCTCAGATTTGACCCTTAAATAGTGACAATCTACACTAAAATGAGAGATTCAAGAGTAAATGCATGAAATCAACTAGATCTAGAAAATATTTCCAAATTAAGCATGAAACCCTAGCTTCTTTCCATTTTAACCAAATTGAAGATTTCTTTAATTAACTAAGCATGAAAACATGAAAACAACTATCCAATTAAGGCATTAGTGAGCAAATTCTCCAAGCATGAGAGTTCAATAATCAAAGATTATGAAGCCTCAAAGTTCAAGTATGTGGAAGAAGTGTATAAGCATTCAAAATATCAAGAAGCTAGAGAGAAAGAAGCCTTTGAAAATTCTATTTTATAGGAGTTTGAAGGAATTCAACGGTTGAGATGTATCTTGGCTTGATCGTTGATCCATGTGAAAGCCTCTTAATCATTAGAGTGTGTTTTTTGTGTTTGTTTGATTTAGGAGGTATTTATGCTTTTCTTTTAATTAATAACTCTAGCCATGCATTTGGTGGGATTGAATTAATTAAATAGGCCTAGAGTTAATTGTCTTGATTTTGCTTGAAACCTTAGTGATGAATGCTTGATTTAGGATTTGATGGATTTTATTGAATTTTTGGGACTTATGCTAATAATCAAAGATCAAATTAACATAGTCAAGGTTATATTCCAAATTAAGGGCAAATAGAGCCTTAGGTTCTATTAGCCCAATTTTAGGTGATTACAGATCTCATCGTAATGAAAACATACCACATGTCTAGAGTTTCTATGAGAGTGGACATTGAAAAGGTGAATATGATGGTGTTGGAGCTTGCATCAAACATGCTTTATGAAAGTATCAAATGAATTATAAAGGAGTTCATATAATAAATGCACATAATGTTATTGAATGGTGCAAGATACATTTCACATCAAAGGAGGATGGCACATCATCACAAATGACTCAAGTGGTACCACATAGAAAATTTTAGGAGATAAAAGGTATGCGCATGTTTCTAAATTATGCATGTGTGTGTGTGTGTGTGTGTGTGTGAGAGAGAGAGAGAGAGAGAGTCTTAAGTGTGGAGAAAAATAGTTTTACAAAGTGCAGAGATATTTTTAAGGGGGTGGGGGTGTATTAAGGGTTTTGGTGAGAGTTGTAATTAGTGTCAAATGGTAGCACGAGAAAGAAAGAAATTCTTAATGGGCGGGGAGAGAGAGAGAGAGAGAGAGAGAGAGAGAGAGAGATTCTTAAGAGGGTGTGGACAAAGTATTAAGGAGTTTGGTGAGAGAGTCATAATGGGCATGGGGAGAGACAAAGTTTTAAAATTTTCTAACATTTTCTAATAATTTTCTAATTTTTTCAAAGCTTTCAAATTTTCCTAATGTTTCAAGTTTTTGTAAATTTTCCTAAGATTTTAATTTTTTCTATATTTTCTTAATGTTCTAAAATTTTCTAATAAAAATAATTTTAAAATAACATTTTAAAATTACCAATTAAAAATAATTTAAAAACAAGAAATAAGATTACTAAAAATCTAGAAAAATTTAACATTTTCTAGTATTTTCTAACATTTATTAACATAATTTTGTAACTTAAATGTAATTTTTTAAATTAAAAATTATCAAAAATGAAATAATGATTTGAAAATAAAAAAATGAACTAAAATAATTTATAAACATATAATTTACAATAAAAAATAATTAAAAAAAGGGAAAAATGTGTGTACCTGGAATATACGATTGTTGAAGGAGGTGGAATAGAAGGCAAGGAGAACGAAGTCAATGAGTTCATCACAAGGTTGTCAGGGGGTCCTCTCCAACTCTGGGGTCTACAAGTTCTCTGTGAATAGTAATTGTGAAAATGACCCCTCCGCCTGAAATTTGTAGGAAATCTAGCGTAGGGGGTCTTTGCACCAAGGGGGTCTTCAAGTGAAGAGATCATCATCCCTTTTCCCAAAGTACCCCACGTCAGATTCTTTAGGGGAAGGGGTTTTAATTCTTTGCATGAAGACCTTGGCTTTGTGCGAAGACCCTAAAAAATCAATTTTTGGACCTGACCAAAAATTGTTCATCCCCAAAATTGGGACTCACTTTTGCGGGTTCACCCTTAGATAAATTATACCTGAAGAATAAAATAATCCAGTGACCACTACCATCATCCTTTATCATGGTACATAGACATCTACTCATTCTTCTTTTGACAATATCATCCAGTCTTTTCATATTATTCACATGCATGGGTTATGGATGTCCCTTCTGTTCTTATTTCTACAAGGATGGTTTTTCTTTGTACAAAAATGAACTTCTTTTCTGCAATCAAAAACTTTGTGTTCATACTTCGCACAATCAAAATACTTTTGCTTGAATTTCTTAGGCTTGGGTCCTTTCTCTAAAATTTTCTTTTTTTTTAGTCTTATTCCTTTCACTATTTTCCTTCTTATTTTAAATCTTCCTCCTTTCTTTCATGTCCTTTACTTTATCTTAGTTCTTGTTTTTTTCTTTGTTCTCTTTCTCCTTCTTGCTTTTCTTTATCTCTGTCATGTTCTGCTCCTTCTCTTGGTTCTTGTTCCTCACTTTTTTATCTTTCTTTTTCTTTATCTCTTCCATGTTCTTCTCCTTTTCTTGTTTCTTATTTTCTACTTCACACTTCTTTTCATTCTTACTTTTCCCTTTAACTTCATGCTTATCTTGTTGTGTCCTAGAACATTCATCTTTTATAATTATGAGACCATTATTCTTATTTCCCAGCAACACCAAGTAAGTGTGTTATCTCTGATCTTGAGCTTCTCAAAATGATTATTTTTGGTAGCACAATTTCTTCTTTAATGGTTCTGGTCCAATCATCATCATTTGAGATAAATTCTAAAGCTGAGGTTGAGTTTCTTTAGTATGTGGTAGTTCTTCTTCTTTTGACTCACTCTTATCATTATCTTGACAACATAGTTTTGCATCCTTAGGATCAGTGTGAGACATTAGGCACACATGATTCTATGCAACCTTTCTTATTTTATAAAACCCTTTGTTTTTATCCCCAATGATCTATTCTTCATTATGGTTGAGTCTCACATATCTTGGAGTCTTCTACCTTGTCACAAATTTTTTTTCTTGTTCATCTTCTACACTATTATTTTTATTTAGATATGTCTTTGGCACTTGCTATAATTTCCTTTAACTATCACTATCCTTCTCATACTCACTCTCATTGCATCTTATCGGGTTCTCAAGAATTTCATCTACTATGAAATTTGTGCTTTCTATCATTTTACTCAAACTTTTTTTGTAGAAAATATAGTCTTTACTTTGAGTAGAGTAACCAAGGAAAATCCACTCATCACTTCTTGCATAAAACTTCCTTATATCCTCATCTCCTTTTATATAACATATACTACCAAATATTTTGAAATACTTGACAATACATGCATGTTAATTCCATAGTTCCTAAGGTGTCTTACCAATCCCATCTCTGATCTATGTGTGGTTGAGTGTGTGGACAATAGTGCTCATAGATTTTCTCCAAAACATCTCTCCAAAACATTCCTTTCTAGAAACATGGTCTTTTTTTCCTCAAAAATTATTATTCTCATGTGCTTGCCTATATAATTTTGCTGAGATTTTATAAGGGAAACTAACCCATATTTGAATTCATGCACTTCACAAAATAAGCTGAGCTAGCTTGATATGAGATTACCTCTAGTATCTGATCTAAACTTCTTAATCTTTATATCTAAATCATTTTCAATAAATACCTTGAATTTCTTGAGTCTATCATAAACTTAAAAGTTCTTCAAAATGGTTTCCCATATCATCCTTGAGTAATCATCTATGAACATCATGAAATATCTATAGATCCTAGAAAGCATCTTGTCTCCGTAGGACCAAAAAATTTAGTATGAAAAAGATCAAGTAATCCCATGGAGTTTCCTTTTTCAATGTAAAGAATAGACCTAGTTAGTTTTCTCAATTGACATTCCTTGCAAATACTATTAGAAAACATCTTCATCAAGGTAAAATCTCTAAGAGTAGATGTAGAACTTATAGAAACTATATTGTCAAATTTCACATGACACAATCTTTTATGCCATAGCCAACTTTCATCTATTTTAGCAATCAAACAAAATCTTATACATCCACTATTCAAAAGAAATAGGTTACCAGTTGTCTTAGATCTAGTACAAATTTCCTTTCCATGATCATTTAGGATATTGCACATATCATCTTTAAAATGTGAACCATACCCTTCATCCATCAGTTAAACAAATCTTAGAAGGTTATGTTTGAAACCTTCCACAAGTAAGACATCATCAATGCTATACTTTTTCAACCCAAAGTGATAGATCCTCTTCCTTTGATCTTGCCACCAGAATTGTCACCCTATTTTACTTCTCCACCTTCATATTTCTCATAGCTTAAAATTTTTCTCTTGTCACCAACAATGTGTTGATATAATCCACTATCAATTACCCATTTATCTTTCTTCACTACTTTGGCAATTATAGCCTTCACCTCATTGGTGAATTTAGGGATCATTTCTATGTCACTCATAGATTTGTATCTTTTTTAATGGAAGGAAATGTGAGCTTCTCATCATAATTGTGAGCTTCATCAGATTCTTTATCAGTAACACCTTCATCATCAAGAGCATAATAGCACATTTCCCTAGGATTAGGCTCATACTTGTACTTAGGAATTCTACTTGGACATCTAAATGCAAAGTGTCCTACCTTTCCAGATGAAAATATTTAAAAGACATTTTCCCTTTATACTTACTAGTTGTTAGGAGCTCTACACTGCATTATTTTTTCAAACCTTTCTATAAGTTCTTCAACCTCTCTTTCTTCTTCTTCCATCTCCTTCATCTCTATTTCCCATCTATTCATCCTTCTTGCAAGTTTCTTAGTCTGATATGATCTTTTTATGTTCCTTCCAGTCATTATGGCTTTGAATGTTGTCTCATTCTTTGGTAGTGCACCACCTAGGGCACTCAGTTCAAAAGCTATAAGCTTCCCAACAAGATTTTCCCTTGTCACTGTCATCACTTTACTTATTTCTTCAATAACTGCAACCTTGTTGTCATAGGCAAGAGGCAATGAGTTCAAAAAAATTTCAACAACTTCATCTTCATCAAGTATGCCACCAGCACATATGATAGCACACACCATCTCATTGATTTTAAGGATATAGGATGAGATATTTTCATCTTCACTCCTCCTCATGGCTTCATAACATCTTTTCAGGCTATGTAGATTGGCCTTTATTATGGCATCACCTTCGTAAAGAAGTTCTAGCTTCTCCTAAACCTGATTATCTATCTCCAATTCCATGACATTAGTCATTTCTGCATTAGTCAATGTACTCAGTAAAGCTTCCTTTTCTCTAATTTTTTCCTTGGCATCACTGATTTCATCTAAAGTTATTGGATTTTGAGGGGGATTATAAGAATTATTTGTGATCTTCCAATGATCTTCATCAATGCATCCAAGATATGCAGTCATCCTATTGTTATATATTTCATATTTGGTTCTAACAAATTTAAGGATGTCCTTCTTGCATGGTATCATCTTTGGATCTCTCTCAAGTTGTTAGGCTTCCTTAAGGGACTAGGCTCTGATACCAATTGTTGTAAATAGCACCAAGAAACTAAGAGGGGGGTAAATCAGTTTCTCCCACAATACAAAACTCAAAACCCCTTAAATCCCTTGCTCACTTATTTTTTATTACTAATATGCATAGAATAACACATGTAAACAAAAATTAGTAAAAATAAAGCACCACATAAAAAAACATTTTTATCATGGAAACCTAGATAGGGTGAAAGCCATAGTGGGGTTGATACCCACAATAAGTCTACTACCTTGTTGGAAGTATAGCTTAAATTATAATAAGGGGAATGCATAAGAATTTAGGAACACTTCCTAGAGAACATTACTCACTCACCTTAGGCACCCACCCAAGAAAGTATCATTGACTTATAAACACAATACAAACTACAATCTGTTACATGAAATCAACTATAATTAGCATTTCTTTATGCCTAGTTAAGTCCTTTTGAAGTACAATCAAATCTCTTGCTACAATTATTTATGCCACATGTAGACAATAAATTCAACCTTCACTATATCTAGAAAACAAACTCAAAAATAAACCTCTTACATCTACAACAAAAAAATATCTTGTACAACACACAGATTCAAACCCTTCTCCATCACATTTATCAAGAACTAGGTTGGCAAAACCTAATTTTTGAACATGTAAATCATAGTGCCAAAATCAACCATTAGGATCACTGTACACTTTCCAAACATATCCCTAATCCATCAAAGATACCTTGAGATTGTAACCACAAAAGCCATTTTTTTATCTTCTTTTAGCATGTTATCCTAGAACAAAAAAAATCTGGAAGTCCTCATTTTACCCTCCATTAGAACACTTGTAACTTCCTTGTAGATTATTAGAACCACAAACCCTTTGAATGGTATACACATTTCAATTTTCCTTACACATTCACAGTTGCATGACCAAAAATATTCTCACATGTCCTTGCATGAACTCAAACTCTCAAACTCTTTTACATTGTTGCACTGTCAGAAAAAGAAATAACCAATCTTCCTTTGATATGGCATCACTCACTCAAATCATCATGTCGGCATCTAAAACTTTCCATACATCATGTAGACAACATCTACATCAACCTATGAGGTGCGAAAATGCTCATCTTTAGTGACATTGCTATGCAACTTATCTGATCATTCCTTGATACTAGTAAAACTATTGTATATAACTAAAATTAGTCAACACAAGTCAAATCAAGTAAAAAATCATGGATTAATTATCAAATCCTTCAATCAATTAATTTTGAGCCAATTGGATTAATTAAATACAAAAATAAAATAACTATGTAATTGATTTAATCAATTAATTATATAGTTCAATGAAATAATTAAATCCAACCCCTCTAATTTGCATACATGGATAAATTAATTTTTTGAATTAAACAAATCTTAATTTCTCTCAACACTCACATGGAGAAAAAAAAATTGATTCAATCAATGGGGAAGGAGGATTTGGAGCACATGGGCTCATAAGAGGCTTTTGACATAGTCCCAAGGTGGGAGAATCCCCAAAGGAGATTCCCAAACATGCAGCCAAGAGTAACATAGGAAAGAAACAACAAAAAAGTGAATAGAGAATACATGATCCAATATATTCATTCAGAGATCAAAAAACATACATGTTAGGCTATCAGGCCTTCTCGATTATGGTCATATACAATGAAAAGAATATCTGATCCTGATTCCAATCTACCAAAGTCTCACATATAGGTTCTATGAACCAAATATTCTAAGTATTACTCAAGATACATCCTGTTATTTCATATAGTTAGCACCTCTATAGGTCGGCCAAGAGATAATTACATTCCCTAAGATGGAAATTTGTATAAATAAATAGGTTCGACCAAAATGAATCAAATATCCAAGAAAGGAAACAACAAGATGTGCAATCATTGGAAATATTCACAAGAGATCCACAAACCACATGACATGATTGCAATGGTCAAAAAGACAAAGATCAAGGACCGCACATTGAATCTCTAAATAGGTCCAAGAAATAAATGAGCTTGTTACCCATGGACAGAAAATGGATCAAATCTATAACAACCACAAAAAATAGGAGATGTGATCATAGTAAGATGATTCCAAATAGGTCTAGAATAATATTGTATAATCACACACACTATCTTAAACAAATGAAGACCAAACATCATAATCTCTCCAACTAAAAAAGAAGAACAAAATACAAACTATTTTTTGTTGATGCAAGATTACCATGAACCCAAGATTCTCTTGCATCAGGCACCTAGCATTAATAAAATGTTCTAATGCTCTAAATCAAAGTTTTTGTACAACCTAAGAAGAATCCAAATGATCTAACTTAGATTGGAAATCCAAGTAACATCCTGAACCGGTCTATTTTTCCACTTAAACAAGTAATCCATGTATTTATTTTCTCTTTTTCTTCTCTCAATCCTTATATCCAAGACCTTCTCAATTTCCTTTATCTTCTTCTTAGGATATTCCTACTTCATGTCTGTCTCATTGTCTAACTCGGGCTACTCATACAAATATTCAATGTTTAATATATGTGATATATCTATGTCAACCAGTAACTCAACCTCAAAACAATTACCATTGTCAAATTTCTTCAGTATCTTGCAAGGCCAAAAATTCTTCATCTTTATCTTACTGTAGGTTCTAACAGGAAATCTTCCATTTTTCAAATGAATCATAACTTCATTGCCAACCTTGAAATTCTTATGGCTCCTAGATCAGTCAGTTGTATCCTTATATTTCTAATTTCTTTGTTCCAAATCATGCTTCACCTAATCATGCAAATTCTTCATGAATTCAATATATCCTTCTAGTTCAACACTTCTCTTCTCCTCTAGGCCAAGATATTTCAAATCTAATATTCCTTTAGGATGCATACGAGTAACAATTTGAAAAGGTTTTTTACCTTTACTCTAGTTCACTAAATTGTTATATGAAAACCAAATCATAATTACCAAGTTTATCTCTAACAAGACATCTTAAAAAATTACCCAAACTAATATTCACAACTTCTATTTGTCCATCAGTTTGTGGATGAAATGTATAACTAAACTTCAAATTTCTACCCATCTTCTTCCAAAGTATCTTCCAAAATTATCCCACAAACTTACTGTTGCAGTCAGAAATAATAGTCTTAGACAACCCATGAAATCTCAAAAAATATCTAAAGAATATATTATCTATATGAATAATATATTATGTTTTCTTACAAGTAATAAAATGTAAAATATTTGAAAATCTGTCTACCATAGAAAATATAGAATCATTACCTCTTCGTGTCTTTGGAAAGCCGATAAAAAGATCCACAATAATGTCTTCCCGTGGTCTACTAGGAATGGGTAAAGTTGTATATAACATTGTATTCTAACTTACTCCCTTAAAAACTTGACAAATTATGCAACTTCTGAAAAATTTCTGAACATCCCTGTACAACTAAGGCCGAAAGTATTTCTCCTTAATCAGACTCACTGTTTTATTAATGCCAAAATTTCCTGCAAGTCCTTCTATGTTTCTCCTTGATTATATTTTCCCTAATTAATCCTCTTGGTATACATAATTTAAATCCTTTGAACAAAATACCTTCTTGACTAAAGTAATCAACCCACTTATTCTAATTATCTATGATCGGTTCCTTACATGCTTTCCAAGGTTCTAAAAAATCAGGGTTTGTCTCATACAAACTTTTCAAATCATCAAAACCAAGTACCTCAACTCTCATTTTAGTTAATAAACTTCTTCTTCTCAATGAATCTACAACTCTATTTGACAATCCACTTCTATGTTTCAATACAAAAGTAAAATTATACAAGTATTCAACCCACTTCATATGTCTCTCATTCAACTTATTATGATTGCCCAAATACTACAATTCTTTATGATTGGTGTACAACAAAAATTCCTTAGGCATCAAATAATGTCTCCATTTCTTAATATCTTGAATAATAGCATAAAATTCTTGTTCATATACTAAATAATTTCTTTTAGCATCATTTAAATTCTTGTTGTAAAAAGAAATAGGTTTACCTTCTTGACTCAATACTTCTCTGACTACACTTCCAGTTGCATCA
Source organism: Chamaecyparis obtusa (assembly GCA_027943335.1). Lineage (NCBI taxonomy): Eukaryota > Viridiplantae > Streptophyta > Pinopsida > Cupressales > Cupressaceae > Chamaecyparis > Chamaecyparis obtusa. The sequence goes on from BSBK01012759.1 coordinate 71,140, forward strand.
TAATCATCTTGAAATACCTTAGAGAAATCAAGTAAAACTAGTACTGATAATTCAACTACCTTCTGCTTCAAGGTCTCAAAACTTCTATCAGCTCCACGTGTCCACTTAAAGCCTTTCTTGTCTCCTATCATTGTCTCTTTCATAGCATTACAAATAGAACTAAAATTCCTTATGAACTTTTAGTAGAAACTTGATAGTCCATGAAAATATTAGACTTCACTAGCATTCTCAGGTGTAGGCCACTCCAAAATTGCTCTAAATTTCTCAAGATCCATCTTCAAACCTTCAACTGAAATCACAAAACCCAAGTACACTATCTCTTCCTTCATGAAAGAACATTTCTTTGAGTTAATCAAAAACTTTTCCTCTTTCAATCTCTACAATACTTTGTCTCATATGCAACAAATGATCTTCCTTACTCTTACTAAATATCATAATGTCAATCAAAAACCTACCCAATAATTTTTACAAGATCTCATTCATCAACCTCATAAAAGTACTAGGTGCATTAGTCAAACCAAAAGGCATAACCAACTACTCATACAAACCTTCTCTTTTCTTGAAATTGGTCTTTCATTCATCTCCTTCTTTGATTTTGATCTAATGATAACCATTCTTAAAATCAATCTTGGTAAAGTATTTTTCTCCACTCAAATAATCCATGATAGCATCTATCCTAGGAAATAGAAATTGATATTTCACTATTATCCTATTTATATCTATTGAATCTATACATATTCTCCATTCTCTATCTTCTTAGGTGCCAACATAGCTGCTACTAAAAATGGAATCAAAATTTCTCTGATCAAACCCTTCTATAATAATTCTTGAAATAGTCTATTAAATTCATCATTCTCTACAAGTGTCAATTGGTGAGGTGTCTTATTAGGTAAACCATCTCATGATATCATATCCATGCAATGACTGATGCTAATTATAATAGGAGATAACCCATTAGGTACATTATTTGAAATGATATCTTGAAATTATATCAAAAAATCTTTAACCTCCAATGGTGAATCATCCTCTATCTTTACAACCAGGTTATTAGGAATCAAAGCATAGCACACATCATTCTTCTTTAACCCCTTTATGAACTATTTTCCTTTCACCAAGAAGACTCAAACAATAGTACAATTATCACTCTTATATTCTTCTACTAGAGGTAACTGTTAGGATAACTGAGAGGGGGGGTGAATTAGTTATCCAATGTCCCAAAACAAAATGTATAATCCAAAAAAAATTCTTCAACTTTTGTTACTCAGTAAACATAAAATACTTTCACTGTCTATGTTTTTACCAATTTTTAGTCTAAACTTATAATAGTTACCGATTAAATCTAACATGTAATATGCAAAGTATGATAACAAAAAAATATCACAATCAACACATAACACAAGAGATTTAACATGGAAACCCTATGAAGGGAAAAATCACTTGGGACCAGCAAACCAAAAATTGTTCACTCTTTTGATGTGAGGTCGGTGAAGACCCAACCCTGTTAAAGGTTACAAACACACTGTTAGGTGTGACCTTGTTAGAGGATTTTAGACTAGAAGTTATCATCCAACCACCAGTCACTCTGGGGTTGACAGGATAAAAATGTTCACTCTATGAATGAAACATCAAAAGACTTCATAGTCCACTAAGTTAAGAGATTTGTCTGTGTACAATGGTTAAATATGTAATAGTAGATGATCTGCCTTGAAACAACTTCAATTTTAGTTTATAGATCAATGTTCAACTCATTCAAATATTTTTGATCAATATATCACTTCAAATTCAATACTATATCAACTTATTGTCCGTCGGTAATTACTCTCTGTAGCTTAGTAATTGTTCTGCAGCTCGGTTCTTATTAACTAGTATGATCAAAATGCATGAAAACTCCTTCACGCGATAATTCTGCAGTATCTTCTTCTTCTGGCTATGTTTCAACAATGAAACCAATGTCTCTTATATAGACAAGTAAATCATTTTCTTTTCGTCCATCAGATTTTTCTGCTTAATCATATTCATAGATTTTGCCACTTTAAGCTTCCTCGACTGATGTGTTAGTAACATGTTTCAATCTTCTCCATTAGATCCTTTTGATTTATGTTAGTCATTGATCTTCATAACAAACCTTATATGTTACCTTGATTTCATACACTTTATAGCTCATCACCTTATCGGCTAAACTGATCATTTAATTCCTTTCTATTCTGCTCATTTAACAAAGAAATGTGTCAGTGAACACAAGCTCAGTTAACACTACGCTCGGTATACACTACATTCCGTCGGTGTATACTAAAATTCTATATTTACCAACAACACTGCTTTGTGTCTTTCAGCTCTATTCTTCATCATAGATGAATGCAACATAATAAAGTCAATTTCATCAAGTCATAGACTCATCAATAAGTAACTTACAAGATAAATATTGTCAAGCTATTTGACATCAATGACAACATAATACTGATTTAATCATCTTGCATATCTAATCAGCAACTCCTTAATAATCTTGAATTAAAGATTCTCCATTCAAGTTCTAAATCAGTTGTAGCTCATCAATCTCTCCCTTTGGCATTGATGGCAACTCAAGTAATATGAAGTGTACCATACACATACCAAATATGTATTCTACAACTCTGTAATCAAATATTGTACAAGCTCTCCCTAGCTTAATATGTTTAATCACTATGTTACTCAACAACATTATAAAATACAGCTTTGTCATTCTGTAGATATAATCTTTTTAGCTCTCACATTCCTATTCCTATTTCTTTCAGATTATCTCTCCCTTAGATAGTTCTCATCGGTGCATATCTCTCTTTTTCCTTTTCATATTATTGTCTCTCCCTTTGACAGTAATGCCAAAGAAACAAATAAATAATCAGCTCTTGTAGTAGCTAAGTAACTCTCTATTGTCCATTACTTCCTCTATATCCTAGTATACTGATATCCCAATCTGTTTCAGTTCTTCAAACTTAATCACAACCTTGAACATGATCCAAAGTGTGAACTATGTTGCATCAACATGTGTGATCATCTAATAAGATTAGGTTGATGCAACATCCAGATCACAATAGTGACCGACAGATAGGGGGCAAACCCCAAGTCTAGTCCTCAAATATTCAAATGTGTCCTTTGGTAGAGGCTTTGTAAAGATATCTACAAGTTATTCTTTAGATGTAACAAATTCTAACTTCACTTGCTTCTCTTTCATGTGTTCTTTTAAGTAGTGATACTTAATTGATATATGCTTTGTCTTAGAGTGCATCACTAGATTCTTTGAAATATTAATAGCACTTGTGTTGTCACAGTATATGATCACTGGGTCAGTGATTACATCATTCATTCCTTCCAACACTTACCTAATATATGCAATATTTGAGCAATTAGTAGCAACAAAAACATACTCTGGTTCAGCTGTAGACTGAGAAATATGAGCCTACTTTTTACTTGTCCAGGTTACAATTCTTTCACCAAAGAAAAATGCTCCTCTAGTGGTACTTTTTTTGTCATCCACATTTCTAGTCCAATCAGCATCGGTATAAACCTTCAACTCAAACTTACCTTCCTTAGGATACCATAATCCACAATCCTCTATCTTTTTTAGATATCTTAAGATCCTTTTGGTAGCAATCATGTGTGATTCTCTAGGATTAGCAAAATATATAGCAACAATTCCCACAGCATGTGCTATATCTAGTCTATTGTGAACTACATACATTAGCTTACCAATCCTGGATCGGTAAAGTGTCTGGTTTACCTCTGTAGTTTCATCTTCCTTTGTCAATTTACTTCTAGTAGCCATCGTTGTTCCCACAGGTTTAGCATCTTCCATGCCAAATGTCTTCAAGACTTCCTTTATGTACTTGGACCATGTGATGAATATCCCATCACTCTGTTGAATCACTTGTAATCCAAGAAAGAATTTAATCTCTCCGAACATAGATATTTCAAACTCATTCCTCATGTCATCAGAAAAAGATTTATATACATGATCTTGACCTCCAAAAATAATATCATCAACAAAAATTTCAGCAATAAGAATAGTGTCATTAGTATCACCTTTCATGTATAAATTGTTATTTTCACTGGTTCTTACAAATCCAATACTTAACAAGTAAGTATGTAGCTTTTGATACCATGATCTTGGTCCTTGTTTCAAACCATATAAAGCTTTGTGTAATCTACATACCATGTCTCTGTTGTTTGGATCAATGAATCCTTCAGGTTGTTCTATGTAGACCTCTTCTTCAAGTATACCATTCAGAAATGTTGACTTCGCATCCATTTGATAAACCTTAAATTTCTTGTGTGTAGCATATGCAAGTAGCATTCTAACTCCCTCCAATCTAGCAATAGGTGCAAATGTTTCACCATAGTCAATGCATTCTTCTTGTTCATATCCCTTGCATACCAATCTTGCTTTATTTCTTGTCACTTCACCATTTTCATTTAGTTTGTTTCTGAATATCCATTTAGTATCGATAACATTCTTATCTTTAGGTCGGGGTACTAAGGACCAAGTTTTGTTTTTCTCTATTTGTTCTATTTCCTCTTTAATTTCATTAACCCATTCTCATTCTCTAATGCAACTTTCACATTCTTTGGTTCAAATTCACAAACTAGACATGTACCTTGTCTTGCTTTGCTTCTTTTCTGCATTCTAGCTTGTCTGTCTCCAATAATTTGTGTCTCAGGATGATGTCTTCTAACAAAACTAGCCAGTACTCAGTTTCTTCTTTCTTGTTCAGGTTCATGTCCTTGCTCAGTAGCACCATCTTATTCATTGGTTTCCATTTCCTATTCCTCGGGGTTATTTTCCTGTTGACCATTTATCATAGGTTGCGACTTCGATAGATAATCAAGAAGCTCAATGTAAGTGAATCTACCATAGTCTTATGGTTCCTTTCTTTCTTTTGTGTTCTTGTCATCAACATGAACATTAGTACTTTCAATTATCTTATTTGTAACCTTACTCAGACATTTGTATGCTTTACTCTTAGTAGAATATCCTAAGAATATTCCTTCATCACCTTTAGAATCAAATTTCCCATTTCTCTCATCTTTCAAAATAAAACATTTGCTTCCAAATATCCTAAAATAACTTACAATAGGTTTGTGTCCAAACCATAGCTCATAAGGTGTCTGGTTGGTGTCCTTCAGATGTACTCGGTTAAGCACATATATAGCTCTGCTGATAGCTTCTCTCCAATATGTCTGAGAAATATTCTTTTGTATCATCAGTGTTCTTGCACAGTCAATTATTGACCTATTCCTTCTTTCAGCAACCCCATTCTATTGAGGTGTCCTCAGTGCAGAGACCTGTCTCTTAATACCATGCTCATTACAAAAATTAGTAAATTCATCAAAGATAAATTCACCTCCTCTATCAAATCTTAAGAATTTTAATTCTTTTCCAGTCTCTTTTTCTACCTTTGGCTTATACCACTTAAACATCTTAAAAGCTTCAGATTTCTCTTTCAAGAACATAACAGTCATCAGTATAGTATAGTCATCAACAAAAAGAAGAAAGTATCTATCCCCATAATAACTCTAAGTTCTCATAGGACCACATAGGTCGGTATGAACCAACTCAAGTATCTTCTTTGTTAGTCTTTTCTTTTAAAACTACACTTAGTCATCTTACCTTTCTCACATTCACGGTGTAATGCCCCACCAGGGAACACATGAGAACTGAACCTAAACATGCAACTAAGTTTGCAGAACAATTTTTTTTAAGTGTTAACAAGCAACAACATCAAATTTTTACAATGCGGAAGCAAAGCATAGAAATAAACAACTATCATAGGATACAACTCTCAAGGGTTCCTTGACGTAGATCATGAAAGAATAAAAATTTAATTAATGTAGATAAGATATAATTATGAATTCCAAGAATACATCTAAAAGATAAATACAACATCATAATCATGATTACATAAATACAATTGGTACCATATGGTAACCATAATAATCAGCATCCACTGCACATATCGCAGGGTATGTAAAATAATAACTGATAAGAAGTACAACATGAAAACTCTGAATATCTGATACACAAATACAAGATCACAAAAAGGAGAAGAACATGTACACATCTTCACAAATGAAGATCAAGAAAGAACAACTACCACATGGATCATCTAGCCTCCATGCACGAACGTCAGAATCTCAAATGGTAAAAGAATCACTACAACCCCACCTCGTGAACCTAAATGGTCCACTCCCACCATGCTGAGGAGATAACATCAGATCCCACTCGGATAAAAAACAACAACAAAAAACAAGGAAGAGGTCCTGAAAGCTTCTAATTCAAAGGTAGAAAAAGTACAAGGTATAACATACTTTCACCAGAGGTAACCAATACATGTAGGAAACCTCAGATGTATATAGGAAGTGTCATCACACAAGCCAACTCTAAGGTTATCCTGGTAGTCCCTTCAGACCTTGATGCCCTAGTGACTCTATGTGGTCTTAGTAACCTTTCGTGCAGATAAGGTACTAACTATGCCATATCTAGTCCACAAAGGCAGCAAGCATCTTCTCACTCCCATCCTAGTCATACTCCATCAAGAACTCAGGCATGGGCAAGGCACATAATATCTTATTAGGCTCATTTTAAATTCCCAATGTTTATTAATTATCACTTATTAAGCGACTTGTAATAGGATCTCCTAGTAGCCACTTCCTGATATACACTTAGATGACCTACCTAGGGTTTCACAAGATCAAAAGAACTTTGAGTTATCACAGCTCATGAATCTCTACAACTAGATTCAACATGCAGGACCAGAAACCCAAGAACAACCCACCTAGGGTTAGAGCAACTCTCACAACCTATCAGAGTAAGTAAGGCAACCAAAAGAGACAATCATAACACCTAATATACCTGCCTCTGGTTTATACCCCAAAAGATAACTACAACCTCTAAAAATCATTCCAAATCAAATTGCCCAAAGGCGTCTATAGTCTTCACTATAAACAAGGCTAGATATAAACAATTAAAAGAAATAATACAAAATTTATCAAACTTCCCAAATACATCTAGTAATTTAAATATTCTAATTAAAACATAATTTATCCAATTCAATTTATATTCAAATTAAGTTAATACAATTATTAACCAACATAGAATAAATAAAGTACATACCAAAATCCATAACTATAACCTCAATGAACATTTAACAATAGAAAGAATTAAATTATATAAAACTAGATTGAACAATTTTCCTTTAATAAAAATCTAAATCTATATAACAAAATTTAGAATTAACTAAATTACATTTAAGAATAACTTAAATTAAAATTAAATTAAAAATAAATTTAATTAAACTAATTAATAAATAAACTTAATAACAAAAATATTTTACAAATCATAAAAGTTTGTTTTGAATTAACAAAGCAATAATAAACCAAAAGGGAACTGCGCACTCTGTATCGTGTGACAGTACCCATAGTACTGTCGCATGGTAGCCCTCCCAAGAGGACTGTCATGAGATAGTACCCTCGGGTACTGCCGCACGACAGTCTGGGATGCCGTGTGGGCTAGGGGTTGGGGGGAGTTAATCGCCGCTCAACCCATTCAATATTAATTTTTGATTTTAACAAAATTTAAATAAGACCTCTCTTTTTTAATATATATATATACTATCAAAATTCACTATATATATATATATATATATATATATATATATATATAAAGAAACTAATTCAATACTAATCAAATTCCAATATTAATTTAATTTTTAAAACAAATTAGGATTAAATATATAAATATATATATATATTCTCATATATATATATATATATATATATATATATATATATATATATATATATATATATATATATATATATATATATATATATACATATACATACATATTAATCGATACAATAATACATGATTACCTAGAGATATCCCACAATAACAAGAAACTCACTTAAAACAAATATTTACTCCACTAATTTTCAACAAAGATCAAAACCTTAGTCTAATTGGGCTTTCTAATATTCTTTTTACAGATTCCTCAAAAACCATTAAATTACAAAACAGATAGGCGAAACTATTCAAATCAAATTGCAATAATCATACAAAACTTCTCAACACTCAAATCAGACAGGCACGAGGAAGACACTTTATACAATTTCCTACAGGAATTCTGAAAAATATTAACAGTAATAAATTCAAAACATACCTCAATCCAAATTATACAGATTCGATGATGTCTAGAATGAAGAAAACAGAATCCAAGCTTGTCAAAGAGCTCTCCCAAATCTATCCCAAATCTGTCCCCAAAATTCCTCCTCCAAAACTTGTGTACCCCCATAATGGCTAAAACTCACAATACATAAAGGAATCTCCTTTCACATGCAAGAGTTCAAACTTGACTCCAAGAGAGCTTTGCATGAAGATGAAATTTAGTTTACAATTCAGTCTTAGTTGAACTGAAGTCTCCTCTTCACTTAAACTTTTATTGAAAAGCACTTAACCAAACTTAAACTAATATTATTAATTCAATTCCATTCAATTATCAATGCGCAACTTAATGCATTTAATTTAATTGAAAATTAGAACATTTAGTTTGACATAATTAACACATGCTAAAATAACCCTTAATTTAATAAATATATTTTAATTGCATAAGGGTTAAATTTATGATTAAATATTTCTAAGGCAAGGTTATTTAATTAATTTTCATTAATTAAATATTTCAAGCCCACTCAATAATTGCATATAATTAATTTCCAATTAATTTATTGCTTCCACTATACAATAAAAATAATAATTAAACTAGATAATTACATTTATTTAATTACCATTTAAATGATATTCCATAGCTAAAAATAGAATAATCTAAATATAGAAATCACACCAAATGCCACAAATCAAAGAATCAAAAAGACCTAAGGACCCACATTCATACTCAGGACATAGGTATAAATTCTTGCCAATTGAATGAGTTTAGAAGGGTGGAAACACAAAATCTTGTCCCCTACTTTAGGACAATAATTGGCGTAGGTTAGGATTTGGAACTGAATATTATCTCCTCTCTTTTACCATTGAGATTAGCAATAGGGCACACTCATCCTAATAGTTTAGGGAATTCGATGCCCAGTACCTACAAACCTGTATAAGAGACAAGCATGTGCATATATGTTTAGAGATATAACAGACAATGGCGGGGATCAGCCAATCATGTGGATCTCGCAAGCAAGTAACTACAATTATGTCCCTCAACCACATCAGGCACATCAAATAGAAGTATAAAACAAACACATCAACCATAGACATGCAAGTATGGGGTCAGTAAAATCATATGCATCAATGATTTCCTAACATATAATCTATCACCCTAAAGTAATCATAACATTTATAAAATCGGACTAGGGGTGAGGCAGTACATCCACCCCCCCTAGGATTAGGCTTACTCCTGAAAGCCTACAATAGGTGAGGATATATTTTCCCCCAAACACGAAGCATTTACTAAAGATAAAACATGACATTTGAAAACAAGTCATAACATAAGAACATAATATACAATCATCAAGAACATTACAATATCTAGTTTAGGAACAACTGAAAATATCACATTGATCAATCATTTATTAACAATTCAAAAAATAGATCCAAACGTTTATTCATACATCATCATAGAAAACATGTTAGAATTTAATCTTTCCTTGGTATATTTGTATTTAAAGGATAAAATAGGTATCCTAATGTATTCGTCCTCTAGTCCAAGTGGGAGGACATGTAATATTTGTAATTTCCTTTATTAAGGAAAATAGATATTCCTCCTTATGAGGAATCCTACACTTGTCTCACACACTAGTAAAATGTGGCATACACAGAAATGGGAGTTACAATGTAACTCCTTTCTCACATCTCTATTAATAGATGGCTCTTTTTCTCTCATCTTATGAGATTCTTCTTCTTCTTGAACATTGTATGAGCTTGGTTCTCTCTCTCTCACACACACACATTCTTAGGCATTTTTTGCCACTTTCATTATATCACAGGGGTTTTTTTATACTTTTCCCCCTTCAAAATCTTGTCTCCTTTGTTGCTTGATTTTTGGTGAATTCTCCTAGTTTTTGCATTAATTCATGGTAAATCTTCTTACTCCTCTCTCTTTGGATTAAACAATTTCCTGCAATTCTTTATTTTGTGACTATTATTTTTAACATGGTATCAGAGCAGGTTGGTTTAATCCATTATTGAGTGTACAGGTGAAGGAGCTACCATATCTTGGAGCACTCCAATATCGGAGACTCTTGAGAGAGTTGATTACTAGTATTTATTTATTTTTATTTTTTTGACTTATTTGATTAAGAGAGAAAAAATTGAAATTTTTTTTTGGGTTTGGCTGGTTTACCACCAAACTTGGTTTATCTATTGGATACATTGCAGATTTGGTTACTTTTTGATAAAGAAATTAATTCAAATTTAAATTTATCAAATTCTTAATTTTATCATATTAATTTTTTATTATAATAGTAAATTTTGTTCTTTTTAATATTATAATTTAAAGTTTAAAAAGTTTTCCTTAGTTCTAATTTTCGGTTCATGCCTGTATAGAATATCTTTTCATATTTGCTATCATTGTCTCTAAATTTAGGTTCCTACATTTGTTAAAAATATCATCCTAGTTTCTATTTAAAATCTCATTCAAAATAGAATCTAATCTCTGTATAGCAAGAACCATTTTTTATCATTCTTTTCTGCATGTGTTTTTTTCCCTCTCTTACATTCTTTGCTTGCATTGTTGCCTTATCTTTGCCTCCATGCATTCTATTCTACAATATTGTTCTTGAAATGGTTGCATGCTCTCATTTTTCTTAGCTTTATCTTTTTTTTTAGAAAGCATGTTTTTTCTCCATGCATTCTTTTGCATTATCTTTGCATTCGGGTTCAGAACTATTCCTTCTTGAGCATATGTTCTTTGTATTTGGGTTCAAGATATATTTTTGCCAAAGACTCTTTGATTTTTTAATAGAGTTTTTTCTCCTTATGTTATCTCTCTTATCGAGATTTTCTTCGAGGTATCTGTTTGCTTTGTGGGTCTTGTATTTTTTTATCCACCGTTCTCTATTCTCGGTTTAGATGGTCTAGTCGATTAGTTGGCCTAGTCGATTCTTATGTTAATTTCTTTGTCCTAAACTCTGATGATGTTGTTTCAAATTGAAATTGAACCCCTGTAATGCTTTTAGTTTGATTTCTATAATTGCTTTATCTCAACATTGTTCTTGTTTTGTATGACTGCCCATTATTAATAGCTCCCAATCCCACATCTCCCCACTACCGACAGCAAGTGGCTCGGCTCTGCCTCGCAGGCCCTCTTGAGCACTAACGCCATCTTCTAACAACCTTTTTCTTTGCATGTGTTTCTTCTTTCAAGTTTTCTATTTTGAGATCGTGTTATACTTGCGCTGCTTTGAGAATAGTGTTGCAGTTAAAGTTTCATGCGATTTGAGAGCTTGCTATTTTGAGTTTAGAGTGTTTGATCTTTCGGTTGATTCGAGCAAGTTTTTTGGTTCGTATGCTCTGTTTCAACTCTGTCATCATCTTCGTAGGGCACTGCAAAGGCCCTTGTTGTGGCACCAGTAGCAATGCTGACATTAGCTCTGAGGTCTCTTTGTTGGTTCTCTGTGTTGTTTGGGATCCGAGGTCTCTATTGATCTGCTCCTTTCATAGCATTTATTGCTTGCATTTGTGTTTTTTTTTAGCGGTGATTTTCCCTTGTTCCTATTCTTGTTTTCCTTGAGTCTCTCCCTTGCATTGCTCAGCATCACCAACTGTAGAGCCGCATGCATCTTCCTTTGATCAGTTGTTTTAGCCTTTTTGGTTATCAGTCTAGGGGAATAAATCATAGCCTTTGCTTTACCTGCACAGTGATCCACATTTCCCTTGTTCCCTTTCTGCTCCAAATTATCCTTGTTTGCGGCATCAATTCGCATTTTTTTTTTTTCTCATGCACACATAGAAGGTTGCTCATTTTTTGTGGTTAAAGTTTATCTTAGTTAACGTTATTAGTTTTAGTTTTTCATTATTTGTTTTTTTGTTGTTATTGTTTTTTTCTTCGGTTGCATAAGCTTCATTTTCATAAATCTAGTCATTTAAGTTGTAAAGGGACTCACGACCTATCAAGGGCTGCAAAAGTAATTTCACTGGGTTGTTCTTCACCGAGATTACATTATTTTTGGTTTGTTGTTCCTTTAGTTTTACTTTTTTATCATCATCCTCTGAGGGACATTCCCACCTGTAGCCACTCTGAAACCCTCGACAATTCCTTCGCCCTCCATAACATCTTAATCCCCACCTCACACAGGTTCGAATCCTAGGCTCGATTCAAAAGTTAAAGTTTTTTTACAAAAAAAATAGTCTTCCATTATAAATTTCTTTCACCCTTGTAAGGCTAAAGTTTAAATAAAATTTGATAAAAGTTTTTACCATTATGATTTGATTCTTCAAGTAAGTTTTTTTTAGTTTAGTTCTTTAAAAATAAGATCTTTCATTTCACTTTTATAACATATAGTTATTTTTTAATAGTTTAGTTATTTAATTTTTTTTCCTTGTATGTTTTTTTTCTTGGTTGTTTATGATAATATAAGTTGGTGTATTACATTCAATTTAGGTTTAGATTTAATTTTCATTAATAAGGTTTTAGTTGTTGTTATATTAATCTTTTTGTTCAACGGTTTTGTTCTAACCTAATAACTATAGTTTTTTTCAATCTGGTTGTGTCTTTAAATAGGTTTTAGCTCTAGTGTTAAGTCATTTTCATTAGATTTAATTCAATTTCCTAACATTTTTTGCAGGTACTAACATTTTTTTTTAATCTCTTTGCGAGCTTTTCTTGTTGATTTTCCTTTAATTTCTCTATGTTTGTTGGATTTTTTTAGGGGAAGGAAGTTTTTTTTTGCATTACCGAGATCTGTTTGCTCTTAGTGTTCTGAGTTCTTTTTTCTTTGTTTATTTATTTTCCTTGCATGCCTCATTGGTGTAAGCTTTTATAGCTTTCTGCTATTGCATGCAAGTGCATATAGTTTGATTTGAGTTCTTTTCTGATTTTTGTTAAAGGGTTCTCTATTTTTCCCTAGTTTAGATCTTTGTTTTTCATCATGACTACCCTGATGTCAGAAATGAAATTAACTAGTACAAATTATCATGCATGGAAAACACACATGACCTTCATCTTTAGATTTCGTCACATTTTAGATACTGCTACTAATGCCAGTTCAAAACCAGCAGCCTCTGCTCCTCAAACTGAGCAAACTCCTTTGCAGATTAAAAATGAGGAAGCACTTGGTTTAATTGGAATCTTCTTAAGTCCCGAATTGTATGTCTTAATTTCTACTTGTATAGAAGCCCATCAGGCTTGGGACATCCTAAAAAATACCTATGACAGTGCAGATGAAACTCAAAAAATCTAGCTTCAAGACCAACTTGAAGACCTCAAGTATACTGATTTCAACTCTATTGATGATTTCTTGCTCAAGTTTGATTCCATTAAAATTTTACTAACCAATTTACAAGTTCCTCTTTCTAATTTAAGGATAATCCACATAATTATTCTTAAATGTTTGCCTAGATAGTTTCAACAGTTTATTACAAATATTTACTCTCAGTTAGCTATTCCTTCTTTAGCAACCCAATTAACTTATGTCATTTTTCAAAATATGTTGCATCAAGAGGAAGCTAAATTAATTTAGTTTGGCATACTTAAATCTCATGAACATGCATATGTCTCTCAAAGTCACAACAACAATTGATCTTCCAACACTAATCAAAATTATCAAAGATCTAACAATACTAATAATACAAATAATAACTCAGGCCAATAGTTTAATGATCATTACAATTCTAGGCCTTTGTATAACTATCATAATAATAATCATTCTAATAGGCCTCATTGTACCTATTGCAGTAAAGATGGTCACTTAATTCACAACTATTTTAAGAAACAAAAAGATAATCAACGTAATTTGCAAAATTACTCAAATGGAAAATCTAATGGAAATCAATCTCGTTCTGCTTTTACTGTTTGTTTTAATTCTTCTAAACCACCTAAATGGATTATTGATCGTAATGCATCTCAACATGTTCAATCCCATAAGGAAGTATTTGATTCTTTGCAGCCTGATCCTATGAATATTCCTATTTCTTTAGCTCATAATTATTGTTGTCAAGATGAAGGAACTGGTAATGTTTCTATTCCAAATGGTAAATTACATGATGTGCTTTATGTTCCTAATTTGAAAGATAACCATATTTTTGTTTCTGCTCCTAACATTAAGGATAATACTGATACTCTTCAAAAGGATAATGATGAACATGAAGATAGTAATGATACTCCTAATGATTTTGTTCCTCCTAGTAGTGATGATAATGATAATGGTAATAATCTATTTACTCCTCCTTGCTCTCATGTTGATGATATGTTTGACCAAGAAGAGGAAATTATATCTAACTTTCTTAATGCTACTTTGCAAGATATGTTTATTACTCAAGATGAAATTCATGCTGATAGTACCATTATGGAGGTTCATGATAATGATGCTTATATTAACTCTCCTATTGATGCTTCTTATTATGATTATTACACTACAGATTTGGTTTATGCATCTGAAGATTGCATTTATGGTTCTATGACCCATAATTCACAATATGATTTTTTCCAAAGTGTTACTGATTCAGCACTAGGTGATCCCAATGATGGGCACTCTACTAGTTTTTTTTTCCTCATTGCAGGCTCAAGTATTGATTATGCTCCACCTCTATTTTTAAATGGAAATGAATATACAAAATGCATTAATGCATCCCAAGAATCTCAATAGTCTCTTAAAGATTTGGGCTCTCCTCAACGTGCTATTCACTTTGCCAAAAGTCCTATGTACCATTCAAGCTCCGAAGCACAAGTTGAAGACATGCAAGATGATCAAGCCAAAGACATCCTAGTGAAGACTCTTTCAAAAGAAACATCTCAAATTCATTGTAAACATTTGGGTTTGATACCTATTAATATAATTACCCCAAGTAAAGATTAAAGGGGGTGTTAGAATTTAATCTTTCCTTGGTATATTTGTATTTAAAGGATAAACTAAGGTATCCTAATGTATTTGTCCTCTAGTCCAAGTGGGAGGACATGTAATATTTGTAATTTCCTTTATTAACGAAAATAGATATTCCTCCTTATGAGAAATCCTACACTTGTCTCACACACTAGTGAAGTGTGGCATGCACAGAAATGGGAGTTACAATGTAACTCCTTTCTCACATCTCTATTAAGAGATGGCTCTCTTTCTCTCATCTTATGAGATTCTTCTTATTCTTGAACATTGTATGAGTTTGGCTCTCACTCTCTCTCACACACACATTCGTAGGCATTTTTTGCCACTTTCATTATATCACAGGGTTTTTTTTATGCTTTTCCCCCTTCAAAATCTTGTCTCCTTTGTTGCTTGATTTTTGGTGAATGCTCCTAGTTTTTGTATTAATTCATGGTAAATCTTCTTACTCCTCTCTCTTTGGATTAAACAATTTCCTTTAATTATATTTTGTGACTATTATTTTTAACAAAACATCTAGGATCGATCACATAAAGAACACATTCATATCTATAACAAATAATGAGTTGAGAAGTTCATGAAAAACTATCTAGTTAATGCAACACTTATGCAAACATATAGGATACACAATGATTCTAATATCACATAGCACATATAGTACCATCTCTGCGATGTCCTCCCTTATACATACTATCAGGGGTTCGTGATGAACATGATAGAAACAATACTTATCATAGAACAGGAACAACAATACCAAACATTCGAAGTAGCCACCACAAAACTCAATAGGTAAAACCCAAGTGGGGGAATTCCAAGCCCAACATTAAACCAAAAGAGATCTTAATTTCAAAAATAAATTAAGTTTGACTAGCGTCACAAAATAGATAACAAAAATAGAGTTAAGTGACTAATCCAATCATAAGAAATTTCAAAAATTTCAATGCTAGCCCATACACATCACGAACAATTCATAAATCATCAATCATAACACATCCACATAACAAGGTGACTAGTAGTAGCCACACTCAAAGGAGTAATCACTTCATGACATCCAAGGTATTTCACCCTAGATGCATTAGAGAAGGTAACCATACACATTAAACAGTCAAACACCTATGACAATCACTAGGCCAGTGATATCTCAAAGACAATTAAGAGACACAAGAACATAAATGTTTAGATGTAGTTTAATGGTTATCAAAACAAAAAAGAGTTATATGTCTATGTTTGTTTTAAAGTTTAACATTTTAGACATCTAATGGGCACACAACTTCTCAGAGTTCCCAATGTAGAACCCAGTGCTCTAATACCAAGTGTAGTGCCCTGCTAGGGAACCCAAGAGAAATTAACCTAAACATGCAACTAAGTTTGTAGAACAATTTTTTTTTAAGTGTTAACAAGCAACCACATCAAATTTTTACAATGCAGAAGCAAAGCATAGCAATAAACAACTATCATAGGATACAACTCTCAAGGGTTCCTTGACGTAGATCATGAAAGAATAAAAAGTTAATTAATGTAGATAAGATATAATTATGAATTCCAAGAATACATCTAAAAGATAAATATAACATCATATGCATGATTACATAAATACAATTGGTACCATATGGTAACCATAATAATCAGCATCCACTGCACATGTTGTAGGGTATGTAAAACAATAACTGATAAGAAGTACAACATGACAACTCTGAATATCTGATACACTGATACAAGATCACAAAAAGGAGAAGAACAAGTACACATCTTCACAAATGAAGATCAAGAAAGAACAATTGCCACATGGATCATCTAGCCTCCATTCACAGACGTCAGAATCTCAAATGGTAAAAGAATCACTACCACCTGACCTTGTGAACCCAAACGGTCCACTCCCACCATGCTAAGGAGATAACATTAGACCCCACTTGGATAACAAACAATAACAACAACCAAGGAAGAGGTCCTGAAAGCTTCTAACTCAAAGGTACAAAAAGTACAACAAGGTATAACATACTCTAACCAGAGGCAACCAATACATGTAGGAAACCTAAGATGTATACAGGAAGTGTCATCACACAAGCCAACTCTAAGGTTATCCTAGTAGTCCCTTTAGACCCCAACGCCCTAGTGACTTTATGTGGTCTTAGTAACCTTTTGTGTAGATAAGGTACTAACTATGCCATATCTAGTCCACAAAGGTGGGAAGCATCTTCTCACTCCCATCCTAGTCATACTCCATCAGGAACTCAGGCATGGGCGAGGCACATAATATCTTATTAGGTTCATTTTAAATTCCCAATGTTTATTAATTATCACTTATTAACCTACTTGTAATAGGATCTCCTGGTAGCCACTTTGGCCCCGGCACCAATTACAAACCACTTCCTGATATACACTTAGATGACCTACCAAGGGTTTCACAAGATCAAAAGAACTTTGAGTTATCACAACTCATGAATCTCTGCAACTAGATTCAACATGCAGGACCAGAAACCCAAGAACAACCCACCTAGGGTTAGAGAAACTCTTACAACCTATCAGAGTAAGTAAGGCAACCAAAAGAGACAATCATAACACCTGATATACCCGCCTCTGGTTTATACCCCAAAAGATAACTACAACCCCTAAAAATCATTCCAAATCAAATTGCCAAGGGCGTCTATAGTCTTCACTATAAACCAAGCCAGCTATAAATAATTAAAAGAAACAATACAAAATTTATCTAACTTCCCAAATACATCTAGTAATTTAAATATTCTGATTAAAACATAATTTATCCAATTCAATTTATATTCAAATTAAATTAATACAATTATTAACCGACATAGAATAAATAAAGTACATACCAAAATCCATAACTATAACCTCAATGAACATTTAACAATAGAAAGAATTAAATTATATAAAACTATATTGAACAATTTTCCTTTAATAAAAATCTAAATCCATATAACAAAATTTAGAACTAACTAAATTACATTTAAGAATAATTTAAATTACAATTAAATTAAAAATAAATTTAAGTAAACTAATTAATAAATAAACTTAATAACAAAAATATTTTACAAATCATAAAAGTTTGTTTTGAATTAACAAAGCAATAATAAATCAAAAGGGAATTGTGCACTCTGTACCGTGCGATAGTACCTAGAGTACTGCCGCACGGCAACCCTCCCAAGAGGACTGTCATGCGACAGTACCCTCGGGTACTACCGCACGGTAGTCTAGGATGCCGTGTGGGCTAGGGGTTGGGGGGAGTTAATAGCCCCTCAACCCATTCAATATTAATTTTTGATTTTAACAAAATTTAAATAAGACAACCTCTTTTATATATATATAGATGTATACATATATATATATGTATACATATATATATATATATGTATACATATA